>JAIUZE010074060.1:0-36002 GCA_022085475.1 Heliosperma pusillum
ACTAATCTCGTATTTTAATTTTCTAACATGGAGAAATAATTAATTTTATGAAAACCTTTTTTTTAAATAGTTTACTTATTAATATTTCCCACTTGCTAAATATTACAAAACACGATAAAAATGACGATAACTCAAAAACCGACACGAGTTCCAAGGTGGGACCCACGGGCTGAATTGGGCCGGACCCACATGGCCTGTTTTGGGCCTCACGGACAGAATTGGGCTGTTTTGGCCTTTGATTCGATTTTACTAAAAACCGTTTCCTAATATTTCCCGCATGCTTTAACATATTTAAAAAACCGTCAAAACAACAACCAATCAATCAAACATCGACACAACCCAAAGACCAAAACCCGGACCAACCATGGACCAACCCAGACCGGGTCTGAACCCGGCCTGGACCGTCTGGTTTGGAGCCGGTTCCACAGCCCCTTCCCCACGGTTTCACTAACAAACACCACCAAAATCATTTCCAACTTGTTTTAATCATCAAACAACCATTTTAACATCCATCCTTACAAAAATCATTATTATTAAAAATCATCAAAATTTGTCAAGAACACTAAAACAACATAAAAATCATAACTTAGTAAAAAATCATTAAAATTCTTCAAGAACACTAAACTTGTTAAAATTTCATAAACAACATAAAAATCCTAACTTAGTAAAAATCATTAAAATTCTTCAAGAATAATAAATCATCATAAAAATTTCCTACAACTTAAAAATCATCAAGAACAATAATTCATCATAAAAATTTCCTACAACTTAAAAATCATCACAAACAATAAATCATCATAAAAATTCCCTACAACTTAAAAAGCATCAAAAATCATAAAACAACATAAAAATTCCATAAAACAGAAAAATCATCAAGAATCATAAAACAACATAAAAATTCCATAAAACATAAAAATCATCAAGAATCATAAAACAACATAAAAATTCCATAAAACATAAAAATCATCAAGAATCATAAAACAACATAAAAATTCCATAAAACATAAAAAATCATCAAGAATCATAAAACAACATAATAACCACTACTTAACATATTACTAACTAAAAATCCATAAATCATCAAAACATGAACCAAAAATAAAGATGAACCAAAATCAAAAGAAACAAAACCAAAGGCTATATTACTAACTAAAATCATAAATACCATAACATGAGCCAAAACTAAAACTATGTGACATTAATTCGTCGACTAAAACGGAATTGTTACTTTAGCTAGCCAAAACAATTAGCACCAAAATAATAATAAGAAGTATATAATAAGAAACCCTCCTACTAATCTTCACCCAAAATATACGAGTCTCCAAACTCGTCTTCAAAATCTTCCCCTATAAGAAAATAACAAGAAAACATTATTAGAACTAAAAATATGAATTTCCATAATTAAAGGGTTGAAAATGATCTTGACGGAATTGAAATATAACCGTACGTGAAGATGAGGAGCGAAGAGGAGAGTCTAGAAATATAAATGAGGATGGATTTAATTAAGAAACGAAGATTTTATAAAGGTTTTGCTCAAGAACGATGAAGAACGATTGATGAACGACGAAGAACACGAAGAACGATTAAATAAAGTGATGTTTTGATCTTTATTTGAGTTGTTGTAAAAATGAAAAGTTGTTGGTGAGGGGAGAGTGGGTTGAGCCGTGTAGATATAGGCCAAATAAAGATGTCGAGTTTTGAAATTGTTGTTACGTAATTGACTCGCGTTTAATAATTATTTTACGGTAAATGATTAAATATAATTTACGATAAAGTTAATATCAAGATATTATGATATTAAAATGAAAAATAATGAAAATCTCAAGGCTTAAGAGTGGTAAGGGAGCCGTGTGATGTTGAGCTTGTCGGGTCCGATTTCGAGCGTTTTGCGTAGTTTTCGTTAACTGATCGATAAAGTAAAATAATATCTAGATATTATGATATATTAATCAAAAGAAATTAAAATATCACGATCTATTAGAGCACTAAAGTAGCCGTGTGATATGGTGAGGATTCGGTCTGTTTTTGCTCGATTTGCGTAATCTTCGTTGACGGATCGATAAAGTAAGTAAATATCTAGATATTTTGATTATTTTAATCCAAATAAATAAAACATCTAATGGTGAGTGGAAAGCGATGACATCAACGTGTGACTCATGCCAAAGTCGAGTTTCGATTTTGTTGCGCGCATTACGATGCGTCGGGAATAGTTAAATGACGTTCGATTAAAAAACCGTAAAAGTTATTCTTTAAATTCCAAATAAATTCAAAATAATTATATTAAATTATGATAAATCATAATAAATATAAATAAAAATAAATCAAAAATATAATTTTTTTAAATAAAATTTCGGTCTTCAAAATTGTAAGACGAGTCGGGAAAAGTCAACGAAAGTCAAAATCGACTAAAAAGTCGGGAAAAGTCAAAAATGACTTAAAAGTTCAGAAAAGTTTAAGACGACTTTAAAAGTCAAGAAAAGTAAATGACGACTTTAAAAAGTCAAGAAAAAGTCAAAGACGATTTAAACGTCAAGAAAAGTCAAAGATGACCAAAAACGGTCTTTTCATGAAATCTCTCAAAAATTCCAAATACGAACGCGGAATTTCAAAATACGACTCGGAACAAAAATTCCTATATTAAAAACTTAAGTTCTACTGAAAAGTATCCATAAGCTATTGCTTAAGCCACTTGGTTACTTTTCGGGGTTGTTCACAGTCAGTCCCTATTTTGACATGATTTGTTGGGATGAGAGTTGTGAGACGACGTTCCAAACCTTAAAAGAGCGAGAATTTCGAGGTGTATACGGATGCATCGAAGTGTTGCTTGGGGTGTGTGTTGATGCAGAATAGGAAAGTGATTGCCTATGCGGCGAGACAACTGAAGCCTTATGAGGACACCTACCCTACTCATGATCTTGAGTTAGGTGCGGTGGTATTCACGCTAAGATTTGGTGGGACTATTTGTATGGTGCCAGTTTCAAGGTGTTTTTGGACCTTAAGAGTCTGAAGTACATCTATACCCAGAAGAAGCTAAATATGAGGCAGCGGCGGTGGTTGGAGCTGATTGGGGACTATGAAATGGAGATCATCTACCGTGTATTGAAGGCTAATGTAGTTGCTGATGCTTTGAGTCGGAAGAGTGTACATTCTTTGTGGACGACGATGTCCTTGATGAGGTTGAGGGACGAGGTACCGAAGATGGGGATTCATGTGATTCGAAAGGGGGATGCTACTAGTGATATGATGATTGAGCCTGAGTTATATGATAATATTATGAGCAAGCAGTTAGAGGATCCGAAGATTGAGTTGTGGAAGAAGGGAGTACAGGAGGGCACTACTCCTAGATTTTCGATTCACGGTGATGGCAGTTTGAGGTTTGAGGGTCGATGGTGTGTACCGAGTGTTCAGAGTTGAAGAAAGTGATTTTGACTAAGGCTCATTGTACTTCTTATTCGGTTCATCCGGGTGGGGATAAGTTATACAAGGATCTGAAGAAGACTTTTTAGTGGCCGGGACTGAAGAAGGAGGTAGCTGACTTTGTTGCGAGATGTTTGGTATGTCAGCGAGTTAAAGGGGGCAAAGGAGACCGTAGGGTAAGATTCAGTCCTTAGAAGTGACGGAGTGTAAATAGGAGTCTATATCCATGGACTTTGTGGCGGGACTTCCGAGATCGCTGAAGGGGAATAACATTATTTGGGTGATCGTGGATTGGTTGACCAAGTCAGCCCATTTTGTGCATGTGAAGGATACTTGGAGCAAGATTGAGCTTGCGTTGGCTTATAGGAAGCATGTATGGCGTGTGGGTTATCTTTCGGTGGGAGCTAGGAAAATAATCTAGATTTGATAGAGTTCTCTTACAAAAACAGCCATCATTCTAGTATTAGGATGACACCGTTCAAGGCTTTTTATAGGAGGAAATGCAGGAGCCCGGTTTGTTGGGACGATAACTCTAAGGCAGTAGTTCTTGGACATCAGATGGTTCAGGATATGATCGAGCACGTCAAGTTGATTTGCCAGAAGATGAAAGCAGCGCAGGCAGCGCATGATCGCCAGAAGAGCTATGCAGATCTTCATCGCAGTGATATCGAGTTCCAGGTGGTTGACAAAGTCCTTTTGAAGGTGTCACCTATGCGTGGGGGTGATAAGATTCGGGAAGATGGGCAACTTGAGCCAGAATTTTATAGGTCCCTATGAGATTTTGGATCGGGTTGGAGAGGTTGCATATCGTTTGGCGTTACCACCTGCTCTTGATCGAGTCCATAATGTGTTCTATGTGTCGCAGCTGAGGAAGTTACTCGTCTCATGTTCTTGAGTCTGAGACTATCGAGCTGGATGAGGCACTCACCTATGTTGAGGTGCCAAAGGAGATCTTGGACATAAAGGTGCGCAAGACTAGGAATGGAGAAACGACGCTTTTGAAAGAGTTATGGTCTAACCATAACGTGCAGGAAGCAACTTGGGAGCCTGAAGCTGTAATGAGGGAGAAATACCTGCATCTATTTAAAGAGGTACGTTTAGTTACGAGGGTGTAACCTTGTTCTTATGGGGGGAAGAAACTAGTTGCATTTTGATAGTTTTGTTATAGTCATGTTAGTGGCTATTGATGGGTAGTATGCTTCTGTCATAAGTGATGTCGTTTACTGTTATGTGTGACATATGTTTAGCATATGTTGTGTTGTGTCCCTATGTGTTGTGGTGCATATGTTTGGCATATGTTTGGCATATGTTATGTGGTGTCTTGTGTTGGTGGTTAGCTAGGGAGTTTTTGTGGTACGGTTATGAGTTGTGAACTTCGAGGACGAAGTTCGTTCTTAAGGAGGGAAGACTGTAATACTCCGTATTTCAATCTATTGGGGGCTAGGCCGAGTAGGGCTTACTCGACCGTATTGTACTCGACCGAGTATAGGATACCGAGTACAAGTTGTACACGACCGAGTACGACGGAATTAGAGGGTTAGTCGGACACTTGATTAAGGGTTAATCAGGGGAATTATTGTTTCATTAATTCAGTTTACGTTCTTATCTACAAACCCTACTCTCTCAAAAGTCGCCCTAATTCATCAAGAAACCTTCATCATCTCGTGCCAGATCTGATCCTTGCTACATCGATTGATTACTTTGGTAAGTGTTCGTGATCTTGATTGGATTATATAGCATTTATACCCTAATTGAATTGGTGATAAATGAATATTTGTATGATTTTAACCCCCACTTTAGCTCGGTTTTGTTTGTCATTTGTGCTTTGTTAAGCCATTTTATGAGCTAATATCGTCTTCTAGGCGAATTCATGTGTTCTAACTTGTTTTGTAGGGAAAGTGACGTTTCTACGCCCTTTTTCTATATTTCCAAGCATTTGCCTAGAACCCGACGATTTGAAGATGCAAGCTTGACCGTGTGTAAGGCATTTCGAGAAGGTTCACTAACTTAAGGGAGAGAAGAAGCAAAGACGGTTTTGTAGTTGTCGGAAGACCAATCAATTAGACGGGAGAATTCATCGCTTTACATCATATCCAAGCAACAAACCCGATTGTAGAGTCAAGGGGGATGTTGTAAGTCAAGTCAAAGCGAAGGAAGTTGAAGAGTTAGTCAAGAGCTTCCAGAAGACGACTTACCCGATCGGGTAAGTGGTGTACCCGATCGGGTATTCCTGCTGCTCCAAGCATTGCGGCTCCTTCATCCTATTTTTGACCTATGTATTTATTGCCCGACCTCTTCTCCACGAAACCCTAATACTATAAATAGATGCTCAAGGATCATACACTATCATCATATATACATCCATCATATACATTTTCTTACACAATCTTGTCTTATATTTCTTTTTAGCTTTAGTCTTTCTAGTTTAGATTCTCTTCTATTTTTGTCTTTTGTTCTAGTTTACTTTCGTCTATTTCCTATCAAAACATTAGCTTAGTTCAAATAGAATTTCAATCTCTTGCATCTACTTTGTTGGGTTCAAAAGTTGTAATTCAAGGTACGGTATTTCTATGCGAGGGATTTCTATTATTGTTATCGCTTTCATCGTTGATCGTCACCTAGGTATTCCTAATTTATCCTTTGCTTAATGTTCTTTATTGCTTTCCATTTGATTGTCATTTTCTATTCGTATCATTTAGATTCGTTTTTACGTTGTTATAATCGCAGTTTCATTTCTTAGATTGTCATATAGCGTCGTTATTATCGCCACATAGAGAGTCTAAATTATTGTCAAAATCACTAAATATGCTTATCTTAACTTTCATTGTTAATATCGACATAATCATGAGTGAGTAGTCACCTTTCTAGGGTGTAGGGTAGCCATGTTAGATTGATTAAAAGATGATAATTGGATAAAAGAAATTGTGCTTTTAAAACATTGTGTCTATGCATGTTTGGACTTTAACGATAGTTGACGATTCTTGATCACAATCATTGACTAGTATGGAATTCTTTTCCAAGGTAGATATACAGGAATTGAATAGACAAAGCGTGACATGGTGGATTAAGACCTAGTAAATCGCACTAAAAGCCTGCTAGACCATCTGATCTATGATTGTAATGAACACACCATTCTTACGAACGCTCAATGAATTATTTGCATATCCTAAATCCAATTTCATCAATATATCAATCTACATGTGTGAACCTACTTCCCTAGATGCTTCTCATTATTGTTAATTTATTATCTGCTTTATCGTTTCCATTTCAGTTTGTTTTGTTTTTATTTATGTTCTTTATTAGTTTAGACATCACAAAATCCAAAACCCAGAAAATCATTAGATAAAACTCAATTGTGAGACGATTCACAATCCATAGGAAACACCATCTCCCTGAGGATCGACCCCTACTTCCCTAATTACATTAATTTGTTATTAGCCTAGTCTGGGTAATTTATCTTTGCATCGGGCTTGCGACAGGCCTGATCAAATTTTGGCGCCGTTTCCGGGGAGCACGGTTTAGTTTTCCTTTTTATTGTGATTTCTATCACAATTAGTTTTATCTAGTCTTTAGGAACTCAAATTCCTTTAGACCTCTCTTGATCTTTTATCTTAGCTTTTGTGTCTTATGCCCAGATCTTCTAGACTAGGGACCCCTATTCCTTTGGACCCCGAACTAGAAAGAACTCTGCATAGGAGATTAAAGCTATATTACGAAATTTCAAAAGCTTCTGACATTTCATGTTTAGATCGTATTCGTGAGAAATACTCGGATATCTTACCTAATCTTGAAGGAGAAGAAGATCCATTCTCCTCTCCATTTCAAAAATTCAATCAACTTTCGACCAACATTCCATCTTCATCTTCACAAACAAAAATGGTTCGACTTTCCGACCATTCTAAACCCACTGCAGATACACTTCCAAAGGGTATCGCTACACCTCAAATTACAGCTCAAAACTTCGAAATCAAACCTGCCTTCATCAATTTAATAGAAAGAAATCAATTTGGAGGCAATGCCACAGAAGATCCCAACCTTCATATCCAAAACTTCTGTGACTATTGCTCCACGATTAGACAAACTAGAGTATCCCAAGAACAGATTAGGGAAATGCTTTTTCCCTTCTCTTTAAGAGGAAAGGCAAAACTCTGGATCAATAGTCTTGACCGAGTTGCCCTAGGAATAGTTGATTGGGATGGTCTAGCTCTTGCTTTCTATCAAAAGTACTTCCCACCGGAACGAACCGCGCTCTTACGAAGTCAAATTACTGGATTCCGTCAGAGAGGCGACGAAAGCCTTTATGAGGCATGGGAAAGATATAAAGAATTACAAAGAGAATGTCCTCATCATGGCCTTGATTCATGGTTCCTGGCTATCACATTCTACAACGGTTGTTGTGGCGAATCGCGTCGTATCCTCGACTCCGCTAACAATGGTCGTTTCGATCAAATCGATGTAGAAATAGCTAGTGCGACTATCGAGTCAATGGCAATCCACGATTCTCAGTATAGCAACTCGCGTGCTATTCCGCTAAAAGCCAAGCAGGATGATTCGAGTAAAGTAGCACTCCTGGAAGCCCAATTAGCCCTTCTGCAGCAACAAGTAGGAAGCTCTTCCCAATCCAAGGAACATATCAACGTCACTAACCACGTAGTGGTATGTGAGACATGTGGGATTGGAGGGCATAGTTTTCAAGAATGTAGAAGTTCAATAGAGCAAGTCAATGCCTATCAAGGATATAGGCAAGGCAACGCTTTCTCAAACTTCTATAACGAAAACACAAAAAACCACCCGTTTTTATCCTACAAAAGTACCAACGTTCAAAATCCCCACCAACAAACTCAACAACCATTCATACCACACCAACAAAAGCCTTACAATCCACCTGGTTTTCAAAACCAGAGACCTTCATTCCAACCTAACTTCAACCAACCTTACCAAAATCAACCTCAACACCAACCACCTCAAATTCAAGGCCAACCAAATGACTCAAGCTTGAGCAAAATTGAATCCATGCTTCTACAAGTTGTTCAAAAACAGGATTCAATGTTTGCTCAATTTCAAAAGAGTGATCAAGCCAAAGATGCTGCCATCAAAATGCTTGAAACTCAAATGGCCCAATTGGCTACCTCTATTACCCAAAGAAAACAAGGCCAACTCCCACCTCATGATGAACAACCGAGGGACACCGCAAATGCTATCACCCTTAGGAGTGGTACCACTTATACGGAACCTCAGCAACCCAAAGAACCAACAGTTGAGCCTTCACAAGTAGAAAGCCAAAAAGAAACCCAACCATCCACCGCTAAGGAAGCGGAAGACAAATCTAAAAAGAAGGATGAACTTGAAAAGGAACCCATCAAGATCCAAGTTCCATTTCCCCAACGTTTGAGGAGAAATCATAAGGAAACCCAATTCGGTAAATTCATGGAAGTTGTCAAAAACCTCCAAGTAACGGTTCCCTTCACTGAATTAATCACTCAAATACCTTCTTACACGAAATTTATGAAGGATATCTTAACAAAGAAGAGGACTCTGGATGATGTTGAAATCATCGCATTCACCGCCGAATGCAGTGCGTTATTGCAAAATAAGTCCCCTCCTAAGTTGAAGGATCCTGGTAGTTTCTCTATACCTTGCACTATAGGCACCTACACGATTGATAAAGCTTTATGCGATCTAGGTGCTAGTGTGAGCGTTATGCCCTATTCCATTTGCGAAAAATTGAATATGGGAATTCTGAAATGCACAAGTATCACCCTGCAAATGGCAGATCGTTCTCTAAAACAACCTATGGGAGTTTTAGAAGATGTACCTGTTAGAGTAGGGAAGTTTTTCATTCCAGTCGATTTTATAGTGTTAGATATGGCAGAAGATTCGCAAATCCCTATCATTCTAGGAAGGCCATTTCTACACACTGCGGGAGCAGTAATCGATGTCAAGAATGGAAAATTGACATTAGAAGTAGGTGATGATAAGGTCACCTACAACTTAAACAGTGCAATGAAGAGCCCTATGCTTGAAGAGCCTTGCTGTTTTCTTGACATTGTCGACTCAATCGTTGATGAATCTCTGTACCCATCAATAATTGAGGATCCTTTAGAAGCAATTTTATTGTTAGAGGATATCTCTGAAAACGACAATTTTGAGATCAGTGAGCTGGAAAGGGACTTGACTGGTAAAGAGATACCGTCTGAAGAAGTTGAGGAGTTCATAAGCTTAATTGATGCTCCTGCCAAGGCAGAAGTACATAAACCTGAACTTAAACCTCTTCCCTCAAATCTAAAATATGCTTTTTTAGATGAGTCTGAATATTGCCCGGTCATAGTGAGTGCTCTTCTAGATGAAAATCAGTTAAACTCACTATTGATTGTTTTGAGAAAACATAAAAAGGCAATAGGCTATAAACTTGAAGACCTCACAGGCATAAGCCCCGACTTTTGCATGCATAGAATTAATTTAGAAGAAGGCCAAAGACCTTGTGTTCAAGGTCAACGCCGTCTTAACCCAAACATGCAAGAGGTAGTTAAAACTGAAGTTCTGAAATTGCTAGATGCTGGCATAATCTATGCAATTTCTGACTCAAAATGGGTTAGCCCTGTCCAAGTTGTTCCCAAGAAAGGAGGAACAACAGTAGTCAAGAATGAGAAGAATGAACTCATCCCCACAAGGATTGTGACGGGATGGCGTATGTGCATTGACTACAGGAAGTTGAATCAATCAACTAGAAAAGATCACTATCCTCTGCCCTTCATTGATCAAATGTTAGAGAGGTTAGCTTGCCACAAATATTTCTGTTATTTAGATGGTTATTCAGGATTTTTCCAAATTCCTATCCACCCTGAGGACCAAGAAAAAACCACCTTCACCTGTCCCTATGGCACTTTTGCTTATCGCCGAATGCCATTTGGCTTGTGTAATGCACCCGCAACTTTTCAGCATTGCATGACTAGTATCTTTTTTGATTTTGTTGAGACTATCATGGAAGTATTTATGGACGACTTTAGCGTTTATGGCATTTCCTTCGATAATTGTTTGACAAATCTGTCGAAAGTGCTAAAACGCTGTGAAGAAGTCGACCTTGTTCTCAACTGGGAAAAGTGTCACTTCATGGTGAACGAAGGTGTAGTTTTAGGACACATCATTTCCGAAAGAGGTATTGAAGTGGATCGAGCTAAGATCCAAGTTATTGAGCAACTGCCACCACCTGCTAATGTAAAAGGAATCAGGAGTTTCCTTGGCCACGCCGGTTTTTACCGACGGTTTATTAAAGATTTTTCTAAAATAGCCAAGCCCCTGACTGAGCTCCTTTTTAAGGATGCGCCTTTTAATTTCACGAAGGAATGCCTTGAGGCATTCAACAAAATCAAACGCGCTCTAATCACCGCACCTATAATCCAGTCACCTGATTGGAATCTTCCATTTGAGCTTATGTGCGATGCGAGTGATTACGCCGTTGGAGTTGTTTTAGGGCAACGAAAGGAAAAGTTCCTTCATGCTATTTACTATGCTAGTAAAACGTTAGATCCTGCCCAAATCAACTATGCCACCACTGAAAAAGAACTTCTTGCCATTGTCTATGCTTTAGACAAATTCCGTTCTTACCTTATAGGATCGAAAGTCATTGTTTACACTGACCACGCTGCTTTGAAATATCTGCTTTCAAAGAAAGAGGCAAAACCTCGGCTTATCTGATGGATCTTGCTCCTTCAAGAGTTCGATCTAGAGATCCGGGATAAGAAAGGAGCAGAAAATGTAGTCGCTGACCATCTTTCAAGGATAAGAGTAACTGAAATAGGATTGCCAACATCAATTAATGATTCGTTTGCTGATGATTCATTAATGGCAATTACTGACTCTTCTCCTTGGTATGCTGATATGGCCAATTTTCTTGTCAGTCGACAACTATCTTCTGACCTTTCTTATAACCAAAGGAAACGATTTTTGCATGATGCAAGATTCTTCGTTTGGGATGATCCTTATCTTTTTAAGCAGTGGTCAGATGGTCTTTATAGACGGTGTATCCCTCAGTGGGAAGTTAAAGGAGTTTTAGAAGGATGCCACTCATCTGCTTATGGTGGTCATCATGGTCTGTCCAAGACCGTAGCCAAAGTCTTGCAATCCGGGTTTTTCTGGCCCTCGATGTTTAAAGATTCAAAAGATTTTGTTATGGCTTGTGACGCTTGTCAACGAATGGGTCAAATATCCAAGAGACATGAAATGCCTCAAAACGGCATATTAGAAGTTGAAATATTCGATGTCTGGGGTATTGACTATCAAGGACCATTCCCTTCTTCTAACAGAAATCGTTACATCTTAGTCGTTGTTGACTATGTTTCCAAGTGGGTAGAAGCAATCGCCACTCCCACTAATGATGCTAGAGCTGTGATACGGCTATTTAAGAAGATCATATTTCCACGTTTTGGTGTACCCAGAGCCGTGATTAGTGATCGAGGAACTCATTTTGGAGAGAAGCAGTTAGACACTCTGCTTGCTAAATATGGTGTGTATCACAGACGAGGATTAGCCTACCATCCTCAGACCAGCGGTCAAGTAGAAGTCTCAAATAGAGAGCTGAAAACAATTCTTCAGAAAGTAGTCTCAAGATCTAGAACTGATTGGAGTAATAAGCTCGATGACACCTTGTGGGCTTATCGTACAGCTTTCAAAACCCCGATTGGAACATCTCCTTATCGATTGGTTTATGGAAAGGCCTGTCATCTTCTTGTCGAGTTAGCGTATAAAGCTTACTGGGCTATCAAAGAACTAAATTTAGACACTAAGCTTAGCGCTGATAGGAGACTCTTGCAACTCAATGAGCTAGAGGAATTTCATTTGCAAGCCTATGAGAATTCTAGGATCTATAAGGAGAAAACGAAGCGTTGGCACGACAAGAGGATAATTAAGAAAGAATTTAATATCGGTGACCAAGTACTTCTTTTCAACTCCCGTCTGAAAATCTTTCCAGGAAAACTTCGTTCCCGATGGTCTGGACCATTCACTGTCTCATATGTAAGCAAATACAGCTTTGTGGAACTCATGACTAGCAATGGTGAGAAATTCAAAGTTAATGGACACAGACTGAAACTCTACTATAGCAATTCTATCATCGGATGTTTAGATATTGTCTATACGGAGCGTCCATCCTCAACCCAATGATTCTAATGAAAAATTTGTCGAGCACGACGTTAAACAAGCGCTTCTCGGGAGGCAGCCCATGTTTTCCCTTTTTGCAGTTTTATTTTTGTTTTTCCCTTTTACGTTGTTTTGTTAGATTTCTTTGCAGATGAAAGAGTTTTTGAAGAATCTCTGACGACCTTCCTTGTCAAAAGTCCAAAAGACTAGCTTGGGGGAGTCCGCACTGACTAGTAAGCTTCATTCTTCTTTCATTTTTCCCTTCTTCCCATTAAGCATCTCATTGCATATTTGGTTTTTGTGCTCACATTGAGGACAATGTGATGTTTAGCTTGGGGGAGGGATTGCATTTTTCCCATTTTATATTTTAGCTATATTTTTCAAATTTTGAATAAGAAAGAGAAGATTTTTGAGAAAATTTAACAATTTTTGAACACAATTGAATGCTTTTCATGCTTTGCTTGCTTGTTTACTGTACTATCATGTTACATTTCCCAAACTTAGAGCTTTCAAAAGATAATGATTCATATTTATTGAATTTTGCATACATGGGGAAGTCTTGTACACAGTAGGCATGGAATGAATCTATAGATGAGTACGCTTGATCTTGACATTTGGCAAACTACATATATTGAAAGGTAGAACCTCCTTAGACTGGTACATCCATACCCAGTCCCATTTAGGTGGGTGTAGTTATCCTTGTGAAGTGTGTATGTCACAAACGCATAAGTATGGTTTTTTTCTTCATTCATTTCTATCGAAGCATTGCATTCATGATTTCACTAAGATTGGAGCCTTTTTCACTTTAATTTACCCTCAAAAATTAGGCCCCTTCATACAAATGTTTCACATAAAAAAATAATAGCTACATATAAAAACTGCCTACCTTTCGAGCTAGTAGCTAGACTATGGTGTGTGGGTGCTCTTTTGGGAAGAATTGTTCCTATCTGTCAAAGTGAATTGGGAAAACGAAAAAGTTCGAGAAGTGAAGTTGTGTTCAGAAAAGAAAAAGAAAAAAAAGGGAAGAAAAATAGAAAAATCAAAGAAAAAGAAAGAAAAAAATAAGAAAAGAAGTTATGAGTATCTCCTAAGAAATGTCAAATGATTAGAAGGAGTTCACTCTTGTGTTTCGTGTAAAATAAGCCAATCTGTTCACTCTGGCTTCATCGTTCGTTTTGTGGGAATCAACCGAAAGTCTGGATTGGGTACTCATTTATCATTGGTCAGTTGCTAGCTCACTCTAATCTTCACATGACCATAACTATTTGTCCACCTTTCACCCATTTCCCATAGCCTTCTTCTCATTTTTCGGCTTCTTTTCTATGTGCATTGTGATCTTTGACTTGTGTTTTGAATTGTTTACCATATTAGACTGCGAACACATTTTCATGAGTCGTAGATAGGTGAGTGTCTCAAAAACATTTACACATAAAGAAATCACCTTTTTGCATACATTGAGTGTTCGAGTGTACCGTGAGAGTCCATTTGTCAAAAGATCATGCAAGAGCCGAAAATCTGTAGTGAAATTCTTTGTGCTACGCCGTTATGTAAATCTCAGCCATGTTAATGTATCATTCTTGCCCACGTTGCTTTTGGGTTATGATTCATTATGTTTCCAAAGCTTTATGTTGAGATTTGTTTCCTGATGGTGTAGTAGCCAATGCTTGCAACCTTGTCCTGGTATTGTTTGTTATGTTTGCTTGAGGACAAGCAAAGGTTTAGCTTAGGGGAGTTTGATAATTGAATATTTGTATGATTTTAACCCTCACTTTAGCTCGGTTATGTTTGTCATTTGTGCTTTGTTAAGCCGTTTTATGAGCTAATATCGTCTTCTAGGCGAATTCCTGTGTTCTAACTTGTTTTGTAGGGAAAGTGACGTTTCTACGCCCTTTTTCTATATTTCCGAGCATTTGCCTAGAACCCGAAGATTTGAAGATGCAAGCTTGACCGTGTGTAAGGCATTTCGAGAAGGTTCACTAACTTAAGGGAGAAAAGAAGCAAAGATGGTTTCGTAGTTGTCGGAAGACCAATCAATTAGACGGGAGAATTCAACGCTTTACATCATATCCAAGCAACAACCCCGATTGTAGAGTCAAGGGGGATGTTGTAAGTCAAGTCAAAGCGAAGGAAGTTGAAGAGTTAGTCAAGAGCTTCATGAAGACAACTTACCCGATCGGGTATTCCTGCTGCTCCAAGCATTGCGGCTCCTTCATCCTATTTTTGACCTATGTATTTATTGCCCGACCTCTTCTCCACGAAACCCTAATACTATAAATAGATGCTCAAGGATCATACACTTATCTATCATACATCATATATACATCCATCATATACATTTTCTTACACAATCTTGTCTTATATTTCTTTTTAGCTTTAGTCTTTCTAGTTTAGATTCTCTTCTATTTTTGTCTTTTGTTCTAGTTTACTTTCGTCTATTTCCTATCAAAACATTAGCTTAGTTCAAATAGAATTTCAATCTCTTGCATCTACTTTGTTGGATTCAAAAGTTGTAATTCAAGGTACGGTATTTCTATGCGAGGGATTTCTATTATTGTTATCGCTTTCATCGTTGATCGTCACCTAGGTATTCCTAATTTATCCTTTGCTTAATGTTCTTTATTGCTTTCCATTTGATTGTCATTTTCTATTCGTATCATTTAGATTCGTTTTTACGTTGTTATAATCGCAGTTTCATTTCTTAGATTGTCATATAGCGTCGTTATTATCGCCACATAGAGAGTCTAAATTATTGTCAAATTCAACTAAATATGTCTACCTTAACTTTCATTGTTAATATCAACATAATCATGAGTGAGTAGTCACCTTTCTAGGGTGTAGGGTAGCCATGTTAGATTGATTAAAATATGATAATTGGATAAAGGAAATTGTGCTTTTAAAACATTGTGTCTATGCATGTTTGGACTTTAACGATAGTTGACGATTCTTGATCACAATCATTGACTAGTATGGAATTCTTTTCCAAGGTAGATATACAGGTATTGAATAGACAAAGCGTGACATGGTGGATTAAGACCTAGTAAATCGCACTAAAAGCCTGCTAGACCATCTGATCTATGATTGTAATGAACACACCATTCTTACGAACGCTCAATGAATTATTTGCCTATCCTAAATCCAATTTCATCAATATATCAATCTACATGTGTGAACCTACTTCCCTAGATGCTTCTCATTATTGTTAATTTATTAACTGCTTTATCGTTTCCATTTCATTTTGTTTTGTTTTTATGTTCTTTATTAGTTTAGATATCACAAAATCCAAAACCCAGAAAATCATTAGATAAAACTCAATTGTGAGACGATTCACAATCCATAGAAAACACCATCTCCCTGAGGATCGACCCCTACTTCCCTAATTACATTAATTTGTTATTAGCCTAGTCTGGGTAATTTATCTTTGTATCGGGCTTGCGACAGGCCCGATCACTTTCCCTAGTGTGCCCAAAACACACTAGAATTCTAACTTGTTTTTGAGTTGCTTTTGAGTGCACGCCTAGAGGTGAAGGTTCGTTTTTGAGCCATCTGGAGCCCGAAATGTTGTTTAGGACTCTAAGAGCTAATACACTTGCTCGAGTAAGGAATTCAACAACGGTTAGGCGTCAACAAGCCAATACTTCTACCGCTTCTATATCCACTCCAACAACCGATCACCCAGAAAACGACACCATTGAACCCAAATTCGAAAACCCTTTTTACAATACTCTATAAAAAGCACCACCAAATTCACCACCCACAACACCTCAACAACAAAACCAACCACAAATGACTACTTTACGTGACCGTAATTGACCCAATTATGATGATACCCAATCTCCAATCAATTTCGGCGTTTTGGCCCCAAATAACTTCGAGATACACCCGACTCAAATGAGTTTGATTGAGCGGGATAGCTTTGGAGGCCTTTCTGATGAGGATGCTCATGCTCACTTAAGGAAGTTTAAGAGTAGAGTAGCAATCATGAAGAGAAATGGTGTGCCCGGGGAAACCCTTTGTCTAATGTTGTTCCCATTTTCTCTCAAAGACCGGGCGGAGAGGTGGTTGAATAACCATCCTCCCAACACTTTTAATACTTGGGATGCATTAGCTAAGGCATTTCTAAGCAAGTATTACCCCGCCTCAAAAACGGCAATGCTAAGGAATGAGATAACAACCTTCCAACAAGAGGATGGAGAATCCTTGGGAGAGGCATGGGATCGATTCACTGATCTACTTGCCCGTTGCCCTCATCATGGCATAGCGGATTGGTATGTCACTCAAACATTCTTTCAAACTCTTCTCCCTCAAACCAAGGCTATGGTGAATGCATCCGCGGGTGGAGGTTTCGATCATTTGAATGATCAACAAGGGTCGTCATTGATAAAAAAAATGGTTGAGTCAGAGGCTACCTATGGAACTAGAGGAAATAGCTTGAGGAGGATTTCGAAATACCCAAGTGAGAACTTTTAAAATGCGAATACTAATGCCAAGATTGACTTGCCCACACAAACTTTTACCAAGGGTTTAGCCGAGCTTCAAAAGTCTCACAATCAAAGTTAAGGCCATCATGTGAATGAAGCTAGTGGGTCGTATGCACCTCCCATGCTGGAAGCTTATCAAACCCCTACTTGTGAAATTTGCAATGGGTATGGACACACTTTTGAAGTTTGTGGGAATAATGTGTCATATGACAATGAAGGAGGGGGTGATTTTCAACATGTGAATGCCTTTCAAGGGGTCAACAACAACCCACGGCCCTCAAGGCCTCCCTTTCAAAACCAAGGTGCTTACAATCCCAACTCCAACTTCTATCATCCGGGTTTGAGAAGTCACCCAAATATGAGTTATAAAAGCCAAAATGTGTTAAAACCCTCAACACTCACAAGCTCAAACTTCCAACCCTCCGTGTTTTTCCCAACCTAGAGGCGGAGGTCAATTTCCAAGAAGAAACAACAACAACAACCAATTCAACAACTCACAACAAAGCCAAGGTCACATCCAATTTCAAAACCAAAACTTCAATGATCAAGGTTACAACACTCATGGTGACTTTCAAAATCAAGGGAATTGGAATCAAGGTCAAGGTAATTGGAACCAAAACAAAGGGAACTCAAATTTCAACAACCAAGGCCAAGGTAATTTTTACCAAGGCAACCAAAACAACCAAGCAAATCAAGGGTTCCACGAACAATATTTCCAAGGCTAAGGGCCAAATTTCAACCACAACAACCAAGGACCGAATTTCAATGGTAAAGGTTCAAGAGGACAACAAGGAAATTATAACAACAACCAACAAGGAAATTTAAACAATCAAAGGAACAACAATCAAGGTTCAAGTAGTCGGAATGACTATGGATTTGCACTTCCTGTGACCAACCAACCCCACCAAGAGAATGAACCTTCCATGAGTGATGTTTTGCAACTTGTCAAGAACATGGAGATCCAAAATAACTTAGCTTTGCAAAATGTCACTAATGCTCACAAGAAAGAAGTGAGGGAATTGGAAGCAAGGTTGGCTTCTCAAGCATTGAACAATCTTCAAAGGCCTCCGGGAGGTTTTCTTGCTCAGGGAAAAGCTCCAAGGATGCTTCCTCAAGTCACCAAGTATGTTCGGTGACTTTGAGGAGTGGGCTAGTACTCGAGAACCCTTACATGGACATGGTAAATGATGAAGCTCCATATAAAGAGCATGTTGAGGAAGGTGAAGAAATTGAAAAGCTCGTTTTGACTCCCCACCTTGGAGTTGAAAGATGATGACAAGGGAAAGGGTAAAGTTGATGGAAGCTCAAGCCTTGACAATCAACCCAAGGAGGGTGAAGATGGATATGTTGAAAGCGTGCCTTATGAGGAGGAGATGAGCAAGGAGGCCAATGATGAAGGAGTAGAGGTGCAACCAATATCAAAGGCTAAGGTAACTAAGAAAACTCCCATTTCAAAGGTCTCCCGATTCTCCACTTGTAGTTTCCGATATCCCATACCCTTCTAGAGCATTAACGACAAAGGAAAACTTCAAGTTCACTCAATTCCGCAAAATTCTTGAGGGACTTGAAGTAACCTTGCCTTTCACCAAGGTCATATTAAACATGCCTACTTACTCAAAATTTCTTAAGGACATCTTGACTCACAAGAGGACTTTAAGTAGCCAAGATGTTATGGTTATGGAGGTGGAGTGTAGTGCTCTCCTCATAAATCCTTACTCTTTCAAAATGCCTAAAAAGCTTAGGGACCCCGGAAGTTTCTCAATCCTTTGTGTAGTAGGGGGTGTCTTAATTTCAAGAGCAATGTGTGACAACGGTGCAAGTGTGAGTGTCATTCCTTTGACGATTGCAACAAGAATTGGGCTTGATAGATTGACCCACACTTCTATGACTCTCCAACTAGCGTATAGGTCCGTTAAGCAAGCTTTGGGTGTGCTTGAGGACGTACCCGTTAAGGTTGGCAAGTTTTTGATTCCCACGGATTTCGTTGTTCTAGATATCCCGGAGGATAGCCACATTCCCATCATCCTCGGTAGGCCCTTTTTGGCCACCAGAGGAGTGCTAATTGATGTGAGGGAAGGGCGGCTATCCTTTAGGGTGGAGGACGAAACCCTTGAATTTAATCTTCCTCATTTAGTGAAGGGCCCGATGTTTCATAAAGCTTGCTCCATAGAAGCCATAGAAGAAGTGGTTGCAAAGGTACATGAAGAAGAGACTCTACAAGTGGCACTCCATGATGAGGAAATGGGAGAAGACCATGTGATAGATGATGAGATTTTGAAGAAGGTGGAGGGCCTTCTTCTTCCAAAGGTACAACTTAAGCCCCTATCTCCCTCACTTAAGTACTCTTTTTTAGGTGAGGGAGAGACTTATCCCGTTATTATTAATGCTAATTTGAGTGAGCACCAAGAATTTGAACTATTGAAAGTCTTGAAAGCTCATAGGTGCTCACTTGGATATAGCATTGACGATATCAAAGGCTTAAGTCCTAATCTTTGCATGCATCGAATAGTCTTAGAGGAGGGTAGTAAGCCAAAAGTGGATGGGCTACGTAGGTTGAACCCCAAGATGGCGGAGGTAGTGAAAATCGAGGTCATGAAATTGCTTGAGGCCGGCATTATTTACCAAATCACCGATAGTTCTTGGGTGAATCTCGTGCATGTAGTACCCAAGAAAGGAGGGCTGACTATGGTGGAACAAGAGGATGGGACTCTCCTTGCTTCTAGGCCCGTGACCGGGTGGCGGATTTGCATTGATTATCGCAAATTAAATGCCGCCACCCTCATGGATCACTACCCTATCCCCTTCATAGACCAAATGCTCGAAAGACTTGCCCGGCATTCCTACTACTCATTTCTTGATGGTTATTCCGGGTTTTTCCAAATACCCATACACCTGGAAGACCAAGAAAAGACCACCTTCACTTGCCCTATTGGAGTGTATGCTTATAAGAGGATGCCCTTTCGGCTTTGTAACGCTCCGGGGACGTTTCAAAGATTTGCCGATTTTCTTGAGAAAAGTATGGAGGTCATCATGGACGATTTTAGTGTCCATGGAGACTTGTTTGATCTTGGGTTATTGAACTAATCAAATGTCTTGAAAGATGTGAGGAGCACAACCTCGTCCTAAATTGGGAAAAAAGCCACTTCATGGTGGAGAAGGGGGTTGTGCTTGGTCACGTCGTGTCTAAGAGAGGAATAAAAGTTGATAAGGCTAAGGTTTTGGTGATAGAGAACTTGTCACCCCTTACAAATGTGAAGGAAGTGAGGAGCTTTCTAGACCATGCGGGCTTCTACCGACGTTTCATCAAAGATTTCTCCAGAATTGCCAAGCCTTTGACTTCTTTTCTTCTCAAGGACACCCCGTTTGTATTTGATGATTCTTGCTTGAGTGATTTTTGTAGGTTGAAAGAGGCCCTTGTGACGGCTCCCATAATCGGCTCACCGGATTGGAGCCTTCGCTTTGAAGTAATGTGTGACGCCTCCGATTATGCGGTCAGGGCGGTACTTGGGCAAGTTGTGGACAAGAGGCACTATGTCATCTACTACACTAGCAAGACTCCAGATCAAACTCAAGTCAATTACTCTACAACGGAGAAAGAAATGTTGGCCATTGTGCTTGCCGTGGAAACGTTTCGGCAATACTTTGTTGGTTCTAAGGTAGCGGTGTACTCGGATCACACCGCCTTGAGACAATTGTTGGTAAAGAAAGATGCAAAACCAAGATTCTTGATGTGGGTTCTATTACTTCAAGAGTTCGACTTGGAGATTAGAGACAAGGCGGGTGCGGAAAATTTTGTTGCCGACCACTTATCTAGGTTGACTATCGAAAATCATGGGTTGAAATATGAGAGTGGCCCAATTAATGAGTGGCTAAGAGAAGATAGCTTGATGATGATTAATGGAAAATCACCATGGTTTGCGGACTTGGCTAATTTTAGTGTGAGTGGTTTCATTCCGGAGGAGCTAGATGCTAAAGGCACAGTTGAAATACTCTTTCTTGGGGATTCTCTTCCCGAGGAAGAGTCTTGTTTGTAAACTCTTATACTTTGTTAGGTTTGCTGGAGTTCCTCAATAACCACCAATTTTTGTATATAACTTGCATTTTAGGAGTAGTTGTGAGGATTTAGGATTGCATACTCGGGTAACAAGGTCTTTGGTGGGATTGAAACAATTGTAGTCGGGTTTAGCTTGAAACCGTCTCGTTGGGAAATGATGATTGAGTCATGATTGTTGTTGACTTTGGAAAATTTTCTAGTGACGAAGAAGGGACAAGTGCTCCAGGCCGGGCACCCGCCAGCCAGTGTCCTAACCGGCCTAGAGCACTCCAGAAGGAAAATTTTGCAAAATGAAGATTTGAAGAACAGGTGCTCCAGGCCGGGAACCCGGCAGACGGTGTGCCGACCGGCCCAGAGCACAGCAGAGAGGAAAAAAATTCGAAGGCGAAAATTTTTGACTTGTGCTCCTGGCCGGGCACCCGGCGGCTGGTGCCCTACCCGGCCTAGAGCACAGCTGAATGATATTTTCATAAAACCAAAAAAATTTTGACTTGTGCTCCAGGCCGGGCACCTGTCGGCCGGTGTGCAGACCGGCCCAGAACAAAGCAGAGGTTTTAAACTTGTCCGTATCCTTCATGCTTCTTCTTCTATTTTTCTTTTTCTTTCCTCCTTCCTTTAACTCCACAAAAATTTCCCCAAAATCACCATATAATCGACACAATCTCCATTAAAATTCCCCTATGTGACGGGGTACCAAGACCACGCATGAGTATGATCCCTTAAATCCAAATCTTCATCATGTTTATATTTTTGTATGCATTTAGATACTTGTAATATGTTCTAGATTAGTAATCCATTTAGTGCATTCATTTAGGCTTGCATTAGAATTTAATTTTGTAAAATATCGTCACATGTTAAGTTATGCATCCATATAGTATAGTTTGCATTGTATTTCTTTTGAGCATTTAGTCTAGAATCATGCATTTGCATTTTATTCGAAAATAAAAAAAATAGAAAACTTTCCAAAAATACCAAAAAGATGTTATTTGTTTTGAATTCACCCCTCACACCATCTACTCAAGTGTGGGGAGGGAATTCCCAAAAAGCAAAATACGGCAAAAACTTTTTTGCTTTTTCCTTTTTGCCCCCTTTTCATAATTAAGTCACTTACTCGAGGAAGAGTAAGACTTAAGTGTGGGGAGGGTTTCATTTCTTTTGTATATATCGTTAATATTTAAAAAAATCAAAAAATTTGAAAATTTTCCAAAAACATATGTTTAGATTAGTTTGTATATATTTGTTTAGCACTAACTCTCTTGATAGACAACTTACATGGAGCATTGGAGAAGACGCGCTAGGTGATATCTTCTCTAACCCTTTCTCTTTTTCTTGTATATATAGTGTAAAAGGAGAACGAGATTTTAGGCTTGAGTGCTCCCTTAGGGAGCCAGATTGGTTGATGATGTGGTGTTGTTTGTTGCTAAGATTAGTATTAACTTGCATCTAGTATAGAACTTGTATATAATATGTTTTTATATTTCACATAGATTGTACATACATGTTTAGAGCACGCATGCATTTGCATTGTTTTGTAAATAGTCTTCGAGCCTAGATGGAGGAGTCATGTTGACAATGATATTAATGTCGAACCCCCTTGTCGACCCTCTTTTGATAGCTTGTGCCTCATTGACATCACATGTTAGTAGGTTTTGCTTGCAAAACCCGGAAATCTAGCCTGACGACCGAGTCTAGACTACTTTGTGAGGCCATATTGGGCCCTAGACCTTACCAAGACCGATATTAGCTACTAAAATGTGGATTAGAGCCTCAATTGACCGGCCCATCAAACCAGTCATGTTTAAGTTTGAGGGTAGCTCCTTAAGTGGCATGTTACATCTTTTATGCTCGAGTATGGTGCTCTTGACATGGTTTGTTAAAGAAATGTTGATGTGCAATGTTTTGAGTTAATTTGTTCAAATAAATAGCCTCACATATCCAAATAAGCTTTATCTTATGCCCCCGCATCGATTTCCCCTTTTTTGTATCCCAATTTGAGCCTTAGCCGTGTCTTTTGTTTAGCTATCAAACATCTACATTCCAAAAAACATCTCACCAAGAGTAGCAAGTCCTGTAAATTGTTTTGATCGATGAATTTGGGTGGGTTAATTGATTGGAAGGCATTTGTTGAGTTAATTTGGTTGGAAATTTTGAGGAGTTTAGATATTGTTAATAAAGTATTTTAGGAGTTGGAAATTGAAAAGAAAATAGAAAAGAGCAAAAACAAAAAGAGAAAAAAATGAGAAAGAAAGAAAAAAATCAAATACAAATGAGGAAAATGTTATGGAAAACAAAAAAGAGATTTAGTATGGTGAAATAAAAGGGTTGAATAAGTTGCTTTTGAATCCAAGTTTTGAATTATGAATCATGAGAAGGTGTTTTGTTGGCGATCAAAGGCCAAAACATGAAGGATCCCTGCATTTCTCTATGGGATTTTATTGGTGGTTTGGTTAGGATGTGACTTTCTACTCTTTCGAGCTCCACATCTCATAAAATCGGTGCTTGCACCAACCCCTTTCTCACCCTTTACCTAAGCCCCATTACAACCCTTTTGGCTCGTATTTGTGCACCATATATCATTTCTTAGACGGACAAGTTGGCGGGAGCACCACATTTATAGCGGCTATTTCTCGCAAATCGACCTAGGAGAGTGATTTTGGTTAATTTGTGCAAACAATCGCCCGTTCTTTCATTGAGTGTCGAGTGAAAACCGTAAGAGTCGGTTGATCGTGCTTGTCGCGAGCCCGATACAAAGATAAATTACCCAGACTAGGCTAATAACAAATTAATGTAATTAGGGAAGTAGGGGTCGATCCTCAGGGAGATGGTGTTTCATATAGAATGTGAAATGTCTCGCAATTTGGTCTTATCTAACGAATATCTGGGTTTTGGGATTATGATGTCTAAGTTAACAAAAGGCATAAATGAAAACAAAATAAAAGCAATTGAAGATGAAAGCAATAAAGCAAATGATGAATTAACAATAATGAAAAGTATCTAGGGACGTAGGTTCACACATGTAGATTAATATATTGATGCAATTGGATATGGAACATGCAAATAATTCATTGTGAGTTCGTAAGAATGATGTGTTCATTACAATCATAGATCAGATGGTCTAGCAGGCTTTTAGGCAATTTACTAGGTTTTAATCCACCATGTCATGCTTTGTCTATTCAATTCACGTATCTCTACCTTGGAAAAGAATTCCATTCTAGTCAATGATTTTGATCAGAAATCGTCAACTATCGTTATAGTCCAAACATGCATAGACACAATGTTTTAAAAGCACAATTTCTTTTATCCAATTAACATCTTTTAATCAATCTAACATGGCTACCCTACACCCTAGAAAGGTGACTACTCACTCATGGCGATGTCTAAATCTAAGATGAAGTTAATAATAAAAACTAGGATAGACATGTTTAGTTGGTTTTGACAATATTTTAAGACTCTCTATGTGGCGATAATGATGACGCTAAATTGACAATCTAGGAAATGAAACGACGATTATAACGGTACTAAAATGAATCTAAGATAACATGGATAGAAAATAACAATCAAATGGAAAACATAAAGACATTTAAACAAAGGATAAAATAGGAATACCTAGGTGACGATCAACAATGAAAGTGATAACAATAATAGAAATCCCTTGCATAGAATAATCGTTCCTTGAATTACAACACTTGTACCCAACAAAGTAGATTACAAAGATTGAAATTCTTATTGATCTAAGCTAAGATTTTGATGTAGAAAGGACAGAAATAAACTAAGAACTAAAGAAGAAGAAAATGAGAGAAGGGAGGCTAGTTCTCCCTCCTCCTAATCTAAAGAGAAATGTAAGAAGAGAAGAGATTATTGTAAAGAGGATTGTGAGATGTCTTGAGAAGAGTGGCTGGAGCATCCTTTATATAGCATTAGGGTTTCGTGGGGAAGGGGTCGAGCATTGAACATATAGGACAAAAGGAGGAAGTTGAAGCAATTTGCTCGAAGCAGCAGGGATACCCGATCGGGTAAGTTGTGATCTTGGTCCTTTGACTCTCGTTTCATCTCCCCTTGCATATGACTTGACTTCCAATATCCCTTTTGACCTCTTGAGTCGGGTTTGTTGATAGTGTTTGATGTAAAACGATGATTTCTTCGCCTAACTGATTGATCTTCCGACAACTGCGACATCGTCTTTACTCCTTCTCTCTTTTGAATTAGTGAACCTTCTTGAAATGCCTTTCACTTGGTCAAGCTTGCTTCTTCAAATCGTCGGGTTCTAGGCAAATGCTCGGGAATATAGAAAAAGGGCGTAGAAACGTCACTTTCCCTACAAAACAGGTTAGAACATAGGAATTCGCCTAGAAGACGATATTAGCTCATAAATGGCTTAACAAAGCACAAATGACATACAAAACCGAGCTAAATTGGGGGTTAAAATCATACAAATATTCACTTATCAAACTCCCCCAAGCTAAACCTTTGCTTGTCCTCAAGCAAACACAACAAACAATACCAGGACAAGGGCTGCAAGCTTTGGCTACTACACCATCAAAAAACAAATCTCAACATAAAGCTTTGGGAACATAATGAATCATAACCCAAAAACAACGTGGGCAAGAATGATACATAAACATGGCTTAGATTTACATAACGGCGTAGCACAAAGAATTTCACTATAGATTTTCGGCTCTTGCATGATCTTTTGACAAATGGACTCTCACGGCACACTCGAACACTCATTGCATGTAAACGGTGATTTCTTTATGTGTAAATGTTTTTGAGACACTGACCTATCTACGACTTATGAAAATGTGTCCGCAATCTAATATGGTAAACAATTCAAAACACAAGTCAAAGATCACAATGCACATAGAAAAGAAGCCGGAAAAGAAATGAAGAAGGCTTTGGGAAATGGGTGAAAGGTGGACAAATAGTTATGGTCAATGTGAAGGTTAGAATGAGCTAGCAACTGACCAATGATAAATGAATACTCAATCCAAACTTTCGATCAATTTCCCAGAAGACGGATAACGAAGCCTAAAAGCAACAAATTGGCTTATTACACACGAAACACAAGGGTAAACTCCTTCTGAATATTGACTTGACATTTCTTAGGAGATACTCACAACTTCTTCTTTTATTTCTTTTTATTTCTTTTCTATTCTCTTTTTTCTTTTTTTTTTCTTTTTCTTTTTTTTTTCTTTTCTATTCTGAACATAACATTGCTTCTTGAACATTTTGGTTCTACCAAATTCACTTTGACATAAAAGAACAAAATCTTCTCAAAAGAGCACCCATACACCATAGTCTAGCTACTAGCTCAAAAGGTAGGTAGTTTTTATGTGTAGCTATTATTTTGTGAAACATTTGTATGAAGGGGCTAATTTTGAGGTGTAATTCAAAGTGAAAAAGGCTTCAAATCTTAGTGAATCATGAATGCACTGCTTATAGGAATGAAATGAGAACCATACTTATGCGTTTTGACATGACACACATCACAAGGAGAATTACACACACCTAGATGAGACTGGGTATAGATGTACCAGCCTAAGGAGGTTCTACCTTACAATATATGTAACTTGCCAAATGTCAAGATCAAGCGTACTCATCTATAGATTCATTCCATGCCTACTGTGTACAAGACTTCCCCATGTATGCACAATTCAATGAATAGTGAATCATTATCTTTTGAAAGCTCTAAGTTTGGGAAATTTAAATTTTACGATCGCTGTAAACCGCGTAGTTGAAAGACCGAAATTATATTGAAAAGTAATAATGTAATTTATTTAATTTATTACGATTTATTTTGAATTTCTTATAAGTTAATATAATTATTTTGAATTTATTTGGAATTAAAGAGTAGGTTATACGTTTTAAACCCGAACTTCATTTAACTATTCCCGAGTCAACTTAAGTCCCGAAACAAACCCAAAACCCGACTCCTACATGTGCCACACGCCCAAGTCACCTTTTCCCCTCATTTTAGGGCTTTTGATTACTTTGATTAAACTAATACAAATATCTAAGATATTTGTAACTTTATCGATCTGTCAACTTAAATTCCGCAACAAATCGCTTAAAAACAGACCCGACTTCTTCCTCCTCCACACGCCTATCCCTCTTGTCCTTAGGATTAGATATTTTCATTTCTTTTGATTAAACTACCATAATATCTAATAATATCTAGATATTTGATTAAACAAACATAATATCTAATAATATCTAGATATTTACCATAATATATTTATAAAACCCGAGTCAATCCCGTAACAACAAGTTCAAAATCCGACTCCCGTAAATCCCCTATATTACACGGCCCAACCTCCACTCTTACTCACTACTTATCTTTTTATTTTACATTAAATCAACTTAATATCTACTTAATACCTTCTTTAATATAATCACAATTGTTCTTGGTGTTCTTGATCGTTCTTGAGCAAAATCGTCACAAAACCTTCGTTACTTGGCCTAATCCGTTCTAAATTATATTTCTAGAGTCTCCTCTCCGCTCTTCATCTCCGTGTACGTTTCATTTTCAATTCCGACAAAATCGTTTTCAACACTTTAATTGTTGAAATCAAGTTTTAATTCTAATAATGATATTTTTGTCATTTCTTATAGGAGAAGAATATGAAGACGAGTTTGGTGACTCGTATATTTTAGAAGAAGATAAGTAGACCGGTTTTTAGGTCTTATTTTGGTGCTATTTGGTTTTGTGCTAGCTAAGGTAACGATTACCGAGTTACTCGACGAATTAATGTTACATGTGTTTTTGTTATTTACGGTTTTAAGTAGTAACATGCTAGGTTGTTATTATTATTAAGTTTTATGAGTTTTTAACATATTTAGTGTTTTTGACATGTTGGATGATTTGTTCATAATCATAATTTTAGTATGAATGATGGTTGAATTGGTTGTTAAAATGGATGGTTGTTAATTAAAACATGTTAGAAATAAATTTGGGGTTGTTGTTGTTGGTGGCCGTGAGTGATGGTCGAGAAACAGGCCGGCAGGCCCGGTTCAGGCCCGGTCCAGGCCCGGTTGCCCAGTCTTGGGTTGGCCCGTTATTTGGCCCTTTGGGCTTGTGTCGATACTTGATTGTTTTGTTGTTGTTTTGACGGGTTTTAAATATGTTAAGCATGCGGGAAATATTAAGAAACAATTTTAGAAATGGTTGACCAAAAGAGGCCCAAACCAGGCTCGTGGGCCCGGTCCAGGTCCGGTTCAGTCCAGGCCCGGCTGACCCGTGAGCCCTCCTTTGGGCTTGTGACGGTTTTTGAGTTTATTGTTATTATTATATCATGTTTTGTAATATTTAGCAAGTGGGAAATTTTAATAAGTAAATTATTTAATTAAAGGGTTTTCATAATATTATTATTTCTCACATGTTAGAAATTATAGCATGAGATTGTAGTTTAATTTGATATCCCTTAAGTCAAGCGGGTTTCGTAAGAATTAATAATTCACATGTTAGAAATTCGAATAAAATAGCATGAAATGAATATGATGTTCTTATGTTCAAGCCTAAAGAGCTAAGACTCAAGACTCTGTTCTATAGACCGGTTTGACCAAACGGGTTTGGTCAAAACTATGATCTAGTCCATCCCCGTTTTGACAGATGATCTGTCGCGGGACGCTCGGGTCCGGTGATTTGGTTTTTCCAGGTAAGGTTTTATTTAATGAATGAATGAATGCAGCCTTAGTAGATGTGAGGCATATGATATTTTGAATGTGATTTATATGGCAATTAGCACATTATAGAAGTTTTTCCCGTGACTGTTTAATTGTATGATATATGCGTGTTGACTAAGTACTCATAGAGAATTATGATTTTATGGTGTGTTGACCATTCTAATTCTAAATGAGTACCTTAGACCATGACATTGATAGACCTTACTATCTTTAACGAGTATATAGTTCACCGCTTGATAGCTTTTGTGTCACTGGCCTGGGATTTTGATACCAAGCCGGGGCATGGCTGCCTAATTGCTTCCACTTTGGGAATGGAGCCAGCTTAAGTACTAGCCAACTCTGCGTAGGGGGTCTCCTAGTAGAGATTCTCATGTACTTTTGGTCATGAGACAGGGAATGGGTTAGCTGTTGTCGCTAGGTCTGATCAGTCTAGGACTAGGATGTTTTTAATCATACCATTGTTGGTATAGCCTCGAGTTACAGAAGTCGACTATTGACTGTAACTAAGAACTTATGCCTGTTTCTTTCTAACTATTGGTCTTTCACATGTTTGAGATTCTATGATGCTTCGAATGAGATGCAAGCCCGGCTACGTTGATAGGTTTGGATTACCGTTGTTAACTGATTCACATGATAGTTTGTATGATAGGGTTAGTTTTATCTTGGCATGTTTTTAAAATGTAACCTCTGAGCTTAAAAGACTATCTTCCTTAACCTCGTGGGAGTAGTTTTTTGTTACTGATCACTGATAGCATTGCATGAGTACTAGCCTTCATTATGCTAGGTTTATGTTTAGTTATTTGTTACAATAACATGAAAGCCGTATCGTAGGTTTAAGGCTTTGTATTTTTCCATATACATCTCTTTTAATTATGTTATTTCATGTTTTACTAAACCGACCTTTTCCTGCTGGGAGAATCGGAGTTACTCCCCCACTGACTGGGCTTCCGTGTTTAACATTTAATTGCGGTTTGGCAGGTTTGTGATGCATGCTTGGGTACATTGACGAGCTAGCGAGTGAAGTATTACCTTGGACCTATATTCGGTTCTTAGGATTGTATTATTTAATACACTCTTTTATTTCCATATTTATTAGGGAGATATGTCTCCCGTTTTAGATACTTCTTATGTATAATATTATTTCCTTTTTGTTATGAACCTTTTTCTTTAAGACACCTTTGTTAGGATGAATATATTTAATGGTAGGTTCTGGTTTTAAAATATACCGATTTTCACTAAAGTGAACCTATTAAAAACGTATTCTCATCTTTTATTTATTTAAATTACTTATTTATCTTTCCGCAAATTTGAGGGTGTCACAATAGCATAGTAAACAAGCAAGCAAAGCATGAAAAGCATTCAATTATGTTCAGAAATTTTTAAATTTTCTCAAAAATCTTCTTTTTCTTTTATTCAAAATTTGAAAAATGATCAACTAAAATGCAAAAAGGGAAAATGCAATCCCTCCCCCAAGCTAAACATCACATTGTCCTCAATGTGAGCACAAAGACAAAATATGCAATGAGATGCTTCATGGGGAAAAGGAAAAAATGAAAGAAGAGTGAAGCTTACTAGTCAGCGCGGATTCCCCCAAGCTAGGCTTTTGGACTTGACAAGGAAAGTCTTTATAGATTATTCAAAACTCTTTCATCTGCAAAATAAATCCTAACAATGAAAAAGGGAAAAAAATAAAAATAAAAATGCAAAAGGAAAAGGAACACGGGTTGCCTCCCAAGAAGCGCAATTTAAAAGTCTTGCTAGACTCCATTTCTTTCTTTGATCATCCTTTATCTTTAAGCTCACTATCATCCAAGCTCATCATCATAGCGTTCTTTACATTCTCCATCCATGCCAAGCTTTTCCGGGAATAGCCTCTCCTAGCACTTTTACCAGTAGCGCTTTTAGTATGGTCACCTGCAAGAGAATCAACACTAACATGTGCCTCCAACGGATCCGTTAGTAAGGATCGAGGCATAGAAGAAACAATAGAAGGGTCATACACATCAAGCACATAACATGGCTCTTCTAACAGAGGACTCCTAACGGTGCAATTTTTACTAAATGTCACCATGTCATATCCTATTTCTAATGTAAACTTCCCATTCTTGACATCAAAAACTGCACCAGTGGTGTGCAAAAAGGGTCTTCCCAAAATGATTGGGATTTGAGAGTCCTCGGCCATGTGAAGTACTAGAAAGTCAACGGGAATGAAAAACTTACCAACTTTGACGGGCACATCTTCTAAAACACCCATAGGTTGTTTTAGAGAACGGTCCGCCATTTGCAAAGTAATATTAGTGCATTTCAAAGCACCCATGTTAAGTTTTTCAAACATAGAAAAGGGCATGACACTTACACTAGCACCTAGGTCGCAAAGGGCCTTATCAATTGTATATGTGCCTATAGTGCAAGGGATGGAGTAACTACCAGGGTCCTTAAAATTTGGTAGAGACTTATTTTGCAAGAGTGCACTACACTCTTCAGTGAAAGCTACGGTCTTAATATCATTGAAGGATCTCTTCTTTTTGAGGACTTCCTTCATAAACTTGGAATAAGAAGGAACTTGGGAAAGCAATTCAATGAAAGGGACTGTTACCTTTAAATTCTTCACGACATCAAGGAACTTACCATACTTTGCCTCCTCCTTGTGCTTGGCTAATCTTTGGGGAAATGGGACTTTGATCTCAATAGGAATCTCGGGCTCTTTCCCCTTTGACATGGGCACCTCGTCTTCAACATCAACAACCACGGGCTCATCATTATGCTTACCACTTCTCGAGGAAATGGCATTTACAGTTTTGTGAGGTTGGTAACATTGTGAAGGCAGCTGCCCTTGCTTTTGGTGGGTATTAGAAGAGGCATATTAGGAAATTTTAGCTTACAACAATTTGATGGCGGCATCCTTAGCTTGATCGCTCTCTTGGAATTGAGCTATCATGGTGTCTTGCCTTTGAGCCAATTGCAGCATCATGGCTTCAAGTTTACTTACACCATTGTCACTTTGTTGAGAGGATTGAAATTTTTCTAGCTTTTGTGTGAGAAGGGCTACTTGAGCTTGTAAAAGTGTCAAAGTGGGGTCCTCTTGCTTAGATTTCGATGGTATGGAGCGGGAATTTCTATATTGAGAATCGTGAATTGCCATGGATTCAATGGTAGTGTGAGCAATTTCAACATTAATTTGATCAAATCTTCCATTGTTAGCAGAATCCAGGATACGACGGGACTCTATATAACACTCATTATAGAATGTGATGGCAAGGAGCCATGGATATATCCCATGATGAGGACACTCCCTTTGTAAGTCCTTGTACCTCTCCCAAGCTTCATATAGGCTCTCATCATCCCCTTCTTGGAAACCAGTGATTTGACTTCTCAACAAAGCGGTCTTTTCTGAAGGAAAGTACTTTTGGTAGAAGGCAAGAGCTAAACTCTCCCAATCGGTGATACCTAATGTAACCTTATCAAGGCTATGTATCCACAACTTTGCCTTACCCCTTAAAGAGAATGAGAAAAGCATCTCTCTAATTTGCGGTTGGGATCTTCTGTGGCATTGCCACTAAATTGGCTTCTTTCTATAAGGTTAATGAAGTCAGGTTTGATTTCAAAGTTTTGGGCTGCGATTTGGGGTGTAGAAATACCCCTGGGAAGTGTTTTTGCGGTGGGTTTAGAATGGTCTGAAAGTCGAACCATTTTCTAATGTGAAGATGAAGATGGAGTGTTGTTTAAATTTTGATTGGTTTTTGTGAATGGAGATGAGAATGGATCTTCTTCTCCTTCGAGATTAGATAAAAAATCCGAGTATTTCTCACGAATACGATCTGGGTATAAGATTGAAAGCTAAGATGAAAAATCAAGAGAGGTCTAAAGGAATTTGGGTTCCTAAAAACTAGATAAAACTAATTGCGATAAAAAATCAGAAGAAAAAGGAAAACTAAACCGTGCTCCCCGGCAACGGCGCCAAAATATGATCGTGGTTGTCGCGAGCCCGATACAAAGATAAATTACCCAGACTAGGCTAATAACAAATTAATGTAATTAGGAAAGTAGGGGTCGATCCACAGGGAGATGGTGTTTCCTATCGAATGTGAAATGTCTCGCAATTTAGTCTTATCTAACGAATATCTGGGTTTTGGGATTATGATGTCTAAACTAACAAAAGGCATAAATGAAAACAAAATAAAAGCAATTGAAGATGAAAGCAATAAAGCAAATGAAGAATTAACAATAATGAAAAGTATCTAGGGAAGTAGGTTAACACATGTAGATTAATATATTGATGCAATTGGATATGGAACATGCAAATATTTCATTGTGAGTTCGTAAGAATGATGTGTTCATTACAATCATAGATCAGATGGTCTAGCAGACTTTTAGGCAATTTACTAGGTCTTAATCCACCATGTCATGCTTTGTCTATTCAATTCACGTATCTCTACCTTGGAAAAGAATTCCATTCTAGTCAATGATTTTCGGCCAGAAATCGTTAACTATCGTTATAGTCCAAACATGCATAGACACAATGTTTTAAAAGCATAATTTCTTTTATCCAATTAACATCTTTTAATCAATCTAACATGGCTACCCTACACCCTAGAAAGGTGACTACTCACTCATGGCGATGTCTAAACCTAAGATGATATTAACAATGAAAACTAGGACAAACATGTTTAGTTGATTTTGGCAATATTTTAAGACTCTCTATGTGCCGATAATGATGACGCTAAATTGACAATCTAGGAAATGAAACAACGATTATAACGGTACTAAAATGAATCTAAGATAACTTGGATAGAAAATAACAATCAAATGGTAAACAATAAGGACATTAAACAAAGGATAAAATAGGAATACCTAGGTGACGATCAACAATGAAAGTGATAACAATAATAGAAATCCCTTGCATAGAATAATCGTTCCTTGAATTACAACACTTGAACCCAACAAAGTAGATTACAAAGATGAAATTCTTATTGATCTAAGCTAAGATTTTGATGTAGAAAGGACAGAAATAAACTAAGAACTAAGGAAGAAGAAAATGAGAGAAGTGAGGCTAGTTCTCCCTTCACCTAATCTAAAGAGAAGTTTAAGAAGCGAAGAGATTATTGTAAAGAGGATGTGAGATGTGTTGAGAAGAGTGGCTGGAGCATCCTTTATATAGCATTAGGGTTTCGTGGGGAAGGGGTCGAGCATTGAACATATAGGACAAAAGGAGGAAGTTGAAGCAATTTGCTCGAAGCAGCAGGGATACCCGATCGGGTACACACTTACCCGATCGGGTAAGTTGTGATCTTGATCCTTTGACTCTAGTTTCATCTCCCCTTGCATATGACTTGACTTCCAACATCCCCCTTGACCTCTTGAGTCGGGTTTGTTGATAGGGTTTGATGTAAAGCGATGAATTCTTCACCTAACTGATGGATCTTCCGACAACTACGACATCGTCTTTACTCCTTCTCTCTTTTGAATTAGTGAACCTTCTTGAAATGCCTTTCACATGGTCAAGCTTGATTCGCAAATCGTCGGGTTCTAGGCCAATGCTCGGGAATATAGAAAAAGGGCATAGAAACGTTACTTTCCCTACAAAACAGGTTAGAACATAGGAATTCGCCTAGAAGACGATATTAGGTCATAAAATGGCTTAACAAAGCACAAATGACATACAAAACCGAGCTAAATTGGGGGTTAAAACCATACAAATATTCACTTATCATCGGTCTTGGTGTCCTTGTCGGGTCGAAGGCTCGATATTGAGTCGAATCCTGTGTAGTCTTGTAAATCTTGGGAGTAAAGCCTAGTACTTACCTTTTGCCCGCCTTGAATCCGGTTTTAGGCGCCGTGACTGTTTTTGTTGGTCATTTTGGGTTTTATTTTGAGGCTTGGCATAGCGGTGAAACTATGAGTCGACATCCTCCACCAAAGCTCCTATGTGCTAACTTCTAAAACCCGCTTAGATGAGGAAAGCGGTTTAACTCTTCGTGATGCATCCTATGTGTTGATTTATGCTCTATTGTTGGGTGTGTCAAAAATTTTCCGCAAGCCCCTACTTGCCTTGCAAGGAGGTGCTCTACCTCATTAGTATCTCGTTGTGAGTTGAAGGGACAGAGGAGGCCCGTTAATTGCCTACCATCGGATATTATTAGCAGTTTAGGCAGTAGCATTAGTATTGTTGTAGTGTTGAATAAGGGTACATATGGGTCTCGAATCTCGTTTACTTACTCGAGGAGGAGTATGTCTTAAGTGTGGGAAATTTTGATAAGCATTTAATTAGTTACATTTTTTCTCTCATTTTTGTCCCCTTTGTTGTAACAACCCGAAAAGTACCCAATTTTTCTAGTAAAATATCTTACGAGTACTTTTCAGCAAAACTTGAGTTTTAAAATAGAATTTATTGTTACGAGTCGTATTTTGAAATTCCGAGTTCGTATTTGGAATTTTTGAGAGATTCCATGAGAATCTCGTTTTTCAGTCAACTTTGACTTTCGTTGACTTTTTCCCGACTCGCCTTGTAAGTTTGAAGACCGAAATTTTATTTAAAAAAATAATATTTTTAATTTATTTTTATTAAGATTTATTTATATTTATCATAATTTAATATAATTATTTTGAATTTGTTCGGAATTTAAAGAATAACTTTTACGGTTTAATCCCGAACATCATTTAACTATTCCCGAGTCATCGTCAATCCCGAAACAAACCCGAAACCCGACTTTGGCATGAGTCACATGCCCATGTCATCTTTTTCCACTCACAATTAGATCTTTTGATTGTTTCGATTAAACTAATACAAATATCTAAGATATTTGTTACTTTATCGATCCGTCAACGGAAATTACGCAAAACGTTTACAAAACAGACCCGACTATCACCATTTCACACGGCACTCTCACCCTCTCTTAGGCCTTGATATTTTCATTTCTTTTGATTACAATAACATAATATCTTGATAATTGAGTTAATTAACTTAATATTTAATCAATTACCGTAATATATTTATTTAAACCGAGTCAATTCCGTAACAACAATTTCAAAACCCGACTCGTTATTTTCCTCTATATTACACGGCTCACTCACCACATTACTCACTAACAACTTTTCATTTTACAATATATCAAATTAAGATCTAATTAACACTTTCTTTAATCGTTCTTCATCGTTCTTCGTCGTTCTTCATTCGTTCTTCGTCGTTCTTGAGCAAAATCATCATAAAACCTTCATTTCTTAATTAAATCCGTCCTAAC
>JAIUZE010074061.1:0-34065 GCA_022085475.1 Heliosperma pusillum
CTCGTTAAATACATCCTAGGGCCACAATTGGCTTGCAAAAGAAACAGAAATAACAGCTACATTGTTCAGAATTAAAGCAATAAAGTAGAAAAGCAGTCTAATGAGACAATCTGCCTTAATGGGGTTGTTTAGGTTGAAACTGGTGGAGGAGTGGACTTCCAGGCTTGAAGCTTGAGCTCAACTGAAGTTGGATGAATGCCAAAGGGTCTGCTAAAAGATCCTCGAGCTTGTTTGTTCAAAATAGGAAAGTTTGATAGTGACATTTAAACTACTGCAAAAAGGCTGAATTCCTGGACAGTTTGTAGTTGTCCCTAAGCTAACTTTTTGTGTGTTTGTTTCTGGGGGGGGAAGTCATGGGGAAAGTTGTAGAGGACCTTCCCAAGACATAGGTTTGAGGGTTGGTTAGGCTTGTTTGATTGTGTGGGGCCCCATGGACCTTGTTTAGATGGACCTTGTTTAGAAAGGCTGTGATAGGCTGTTTTTGGCGGGGGGCTGTTTTTGTTGTGTTGGGTCGGTTGGGCTGTTGGCTGAGCTTTGTTGTGGCCTAGTCTTGGGAAGTGGATGGCTAGGCTTTGTTCTGGTTGTGGTGGTGTTGTCTTAGCAGGCTTGAAGTGGTTGTGGCTTGAACTGAATAGAACATTGTCATAGCTGGTCATGGTGTTATCTGAATGTATGTTGTTGTTTTGATGTTGAGTCTTGTCTTGAGTTTGTGTCTTGTCTTGAGCTCGTGTCATGGCTCGTGTCTTGGCTTGGTCACATACTCCCGTTGCAACCTCCTTTTCTTGAAAAGGATTTGCCCTCAAATCTTCCTCACCTTCATCATCTGATTCACCATGGGAAGGACTCAGGTCTCCAACATTGAAAGTACCATGTACACCATAGCTTCCTGGTAGATCCACCTTGTAAGCATTGGTGCCTATCTTCTCCAATATCTCAAATGGTCCATCAGCTCTTGGCATGAGCTTGTTCCTCCTCTTGTCTGGAAATCTCTCTTTTCTTAAATGCAACCATACAAGATCCCCTGCCTTGAATTCCCTTGCTTTCTTAGGCCCTTTGGATCTAGCCTTGTACAACTCATTGGACCTTTCAATCTGCTTCTTGACTTGCTCATGAATCTGTATCATTTGCTCAACTCTTTTCTTTGCATCATAGCTTGCCTTGTTTCCTTTGACTGGTGGTAGGTCTGTAGGCATGAGAGGATTAGTGCCATAAACTGTTTCAAAAGGACTTTTACCTGTGCTGCTGGAGGGAGCTCTGTTGAAGGCAAATTCAGCTTGTGCTAGCTTGAGGTCCCAAGCTTTTAATGACTTAGAAACAATGCTCCTTAAGATCTTCCCTAGTGTTCTGTTAGTGACTTCTGTCTGCCCATCAGTTTGGGGATGGTGAGAAGTACTAAACAATAACCTGGTCTTCAACAGCTTACACAAGGTTCTCCAGAAATGGCTCATGAACTTTGTGTCTCTATCTGAGACAATGCTTCTAGGGACCCCATGTAACTTGACAACTTCCCTAAAGTATAGTTCAGCCACCCCCAATGCATCCTCAGTCTTCTTACAAGCAATGAAATGTGCCATCTTGCTGAATCTATCTACAACCACCATGATTGAATCCTTTCCCCTTTGAGTTCTAGGTAAGGATACAATAAAGTCCATACTGAGGTCTTCCCATGGCTTGTTGGGTACTGGAAGTGGTGTGTAAGGGCCTGCTTGAAAGTGTGCCTTGGCTAGTTGACAAGATCTGCATCTCTTGAGGGCATCTTGCACATCACTGAGCATCTTAGGCCAATAGAACTGGTCTTGTAAGATGTCATAGGTCTTCTGCACCCCAAAGTGACCAGCAAGGCCATTGGAGTGAACCTCTTTGACCAGTAGTCCCCTATAAGGTCCCTTAGGCACACACAGTTTGTTTCCATAGAATAAGTATCCTTCTTGAGCTGTGTACTTGCTCCCTTTCTTGACTTGCCCTTCTTGGTGTACCTCCCATTCATGCTTGAAGTCTGGGTCCTCTTGATAGAGCTCTTTCATAAATTCAAACCCCAACACCCTTTGCTCCATGAAGGTCAACATTACAGACCTTCTAGACAATGCATCAGCTACAACATTGTTCTTACCTTCTATGTACTTGCTGGAGAATGAGAAAGATTGCAAGAACTCTACCCATTTGGCATGCCTGGGGTTGAGTTTGTGTTGTCCATTGATGTATTTGAGAGCCTCATGATCAGAATGAAGCACAAAAGGCTTAGGCTTCAAGTAGTGTCCCCAATGATTAAATGCCCTCACAATGGCATAGAATTCCTTGTCATATGTGGAATAGTTAAGCTTGGCCCCATTTAGCTTCTCACTAAAGTATGCCACAAGTTTCTTTTCTTGAGTAAGCACAGCTCCTATGCCAAGACCACTGGCATCACACTCTACCTCAAAGAGTTTGTTAAAGTCTGGTAGAACCAATATTGGAGACTTGCACAATAGCTCTTTGATCAGATTGAAGGACCTTTCAGCCTTCTCATTCCACTTGAACTCTCCCTTCTTCATGCACTCAGTAATAGGGGCCATGATTGAACTAAACCCTTGTATGAACCTCCTATAGAAAGATGCCAACCCATGGAAACTTCTTACATCAGTAACAGTTTGGGGAATGGGCCATTCCTTGATTGCTTGCACTTTCTCAGGATCAACTGCTACCCCTTTCTTAGAGATGATGAACCCAAGGAAGTAAACCTCAGGCTGCATGAAGGTGCACTTCTCTAGCTTGCCATACAACTTGTTTTCTCTTAGGACCTCAAACAACAACTTCAGATGTTGCAAATGTTCTCCCTTAGTTGAACTGTAAATAAGAATATCATCAAAGTAAACCACTACACACTTGCCTAAGTAAGGCCTTAGGACCTCTGTCATCAACCTCATGAAGGTGCTAGGGGCATTAGACAACCCAAAAGGCATCACCAGCCATTCATAGAGCCCATGTTTAGTCTTGAAAGCTGTCTTCCATTCATCCCCTGCTCTTATCCTCACTTGGTGGTAGCCCTGCCTTAGATCAATCTTAGTGAACACTTGAGCCCCACTTAGCTCATCCAGAATATCATTAAGTCTAGGTATGGGAAACCTATACTTGATGGTAATGTTGTTGATGGCCCTACTATCAATACACATACGCCAAGTCCCATCCTTTTTTGGCACAAGCAAGGCTGGTACAGCACAAGGACTGAGGGACTCTCTGACATAGCCCTTGTTGAGTAGTTCACCTACTTGAAGTTGGAGCTCTTGTGTAGCCTTAGGGTCACTCCTGTAGGCTGGCTTGTTGGGTAAGATAGCTCCAGGCACTAGGTCAATGTGGTGCTCTATCCCTCTAAGTGGTGGCAGTCCACTAGGAAGCTCAGTAGGGAAGACATCACCATAACTTTCTAGGATAGATTTGACCTCTTCAGGGATATCAATGATACTCATCCCAGTCTCCTTGACTAGCAATATGTATACAGGTTGTAGCTCACTTAGCTCTTGTGCTATTTCTGATTCACTTATCAACATGACTTCTTTGGAAGCCTCACTCATGGGGTTTGGGTTGATCTTTAAAGCAGGTGGTAAAGGTGCTAGGGTGATCTTCTTCTTCCCATACTTGAAGGTGTAAGTGTTGTCTCTCCCATGGTGTATGGCATCCCTATCAAACTCCCATGGTCTCCCAAGCAGAAGGTGACATGCATCCATAGGTAGAACATCACAAAGACTCTCATCCACATACCCTTTACCAATTGAGAAAGGTATAACACATTGTTTATCCACCTTGATCTCAGCCCCTTTGTTTAGCCATCTGAGTTTGTAAGGTAGGGGGTGGTCTTTGGTGGGTAGAGCTAGCTTGTCTATCAGTGTTTTGGAGGCCACATTAGTGCAGCTTCCCCCATCAATAATGAGGTTACATACTCTACCCTTGATGGTACATCTGGTCCTAAAGATCTGGTGTCTTTGGTCCTCTTCCAAAGGTTGTGGTTGAGTATGCATTACCCTCCATGTTACCAAACTTAACCCTGCATCAGGCTCTATCAACTCCTCACTAGCCTCTACCTCAGGCTCTTCCATCTCTTCATCACAGACCAACACTTCATCATCTCCCCAATGGATTACTTCTAGGGTACTCAGAGCCCTTTTAGATGGACATTCTCTAGCAAAATGTCCATACCCTTGACATTGAAAGCACTTTTTGAGAGGGGTAGTCTTCCTTTGGCCTGCCTCAACAGCCTTGCCTTTATCAAGGTTGAAAGGAGTCTTAACAGGAATCACAGGTTCTCCTATCTTAACTCCTACAAAAGGTTTGAAGGTGGGGGTTCTGGAAGGTGTCTTAGAAGCACTGGCCTTTCCTTTTCCCAATTTTTCTACCCTTAAAGACAAGTTGACAGCTTCCTCAAAGGAGTATATGTTTTGTAGCCTGACTTTGCTAGCTATCCTTTCATCCAACCCCTCTAAGAACCTTGCTATCTTTTGTTCAGATTTCTCAACAACCTCACATTGCAAAGTGAGTTGTTCAAAGTCTCTTAGGTAGGACTCTAAAGGTCTTTGGTCTTGCTTTAGGTGAGTAAGCTTAATGAACATGTCTTGAGTGTAGTCCCTAGAGACAAACTTAGCTCTCATTTTCTTTTTCAGTTTGAGCCATGACTTTACAGGTTCTTTCCCTTCTCTAACCCTCAAGGTTTTCATGTTTTCATACCAAAGTGAGGCATAGCCTTTTAGTTTCATGATAGCAACCTTAAAAGCCTTTCTATCAGTGTATCCTTTAAACTCAAAGACTCTTTCTACAGACCTTAGCCAATCTAAGAAATCATCAGGGTTCAAGCTACCTAGAAAGTCAGGAATCTCTACCTTGATATCTTTGTCTTGGTGTCTGAGAAGACTGTGATCTGAGCCATCTGAATCTGACATTTCAAACTGATCTACAGGTTGTCTCCTCCTTACTCCACCTTGTGGGAAAGGTGCTCCTCTTCCTCGACCTCTGCCTCCCCTTGTATCATTGTTCTGTTGGCCCTCAAGGAGTTCATTGACAGATCTAGAGACCTCCATTACAGTTCTGACAAGATCTTGAACTGTGTTTTCAATACCTGTGATTCTCTCTTCACTCATGGTTGTATTTTGTGTTTTTAATGTAGTTAGGTAGATGAACTCACAAACCAAAGCTCTGATAACCAATTTGCACTGAAACTATTCAGAAAGACAACTAAACAATGACAATTTGATTGAGATTCAGACACTTTGCAAATACTCTGTTTCTGTTTGAATTGATTGTTAAAGAACAAGGATAGGACCTTAACCAAAGCACAAAGCCAATGATTGAGGGTTGAACTTTGATCCCAGCACACAGCTAAGGACCCAAGCTCACTTCCAAGCACAAAGCAAAGGAAGTTGTCTCAAGCACACAGCCAAGAGATGCAACAGAAACAAGGTTTCAGTTTTATGTTTTACTTCAAATCTGTCTTTCATTCATTAGGAAATGGCCTTATATAGGCAAGGAGATTACATCCTACTCGTTCAATACATCCTAGGGCCACAATTGGCTTGCAAAAGAAACAGAAATAACAGCTACATTGTTCAGAATTAAAGCAATAAAGTAGGAAAGCAGTCTAATGAGACAATCTGCCTTAATGGGGTTGTTTAGGTTGAAACTGGTGGAGGAGTGGACTTCCAGGCTTGAATCTTGAGCTCAACTGAAGTTGGATGAATGCCAAAAGGTCTGCTAAAAGATCCTCGAGCTTGTTTGTTCAAAATAGGAAAGTTTGAAAGTGACATTTAAACTACTGCAAAAAGGCTGAATTCCTGGACAGTTTGTAGTTGTCCCTAAGCTAACTTTTTGTGTGTTTGTTTTTGGGGGGGGAAGTCCTGGGGAAAGTTGTAGAGGACCTTCCCAAGACATAGGTTTGAGGGTTGGTTAGGCTTGTTTGATTGTGTGGGGCCCCATGGACCTTGTTTAGAAAGACTGTAATAGGCTGTTTTTGGCTGGGGGCTGTTTTTGTTGTGTTGGGTTTGTTGGGCTGTTGGCTGAGCTTTGTTGTGGCCTAGTCTTGGAAGTGGATGGCTAGGCTTTGTTCTGGTTGTGGTGGTGTTGTCTTAGCAGGCTTGAAGTGGTTGTGGCTTGGACTGAATAGAACCTTGTCATAGCTGGTCATGGTGTTGTCTGAATGTAGGTTGTTGTTTTGATGTTGAGTCTTGTCTTGAGTTTGTGTCTTGTCTTGAGCTCGTGTCATGGCTCGTGTCTTGGCTTGGTCACATACTCCCGTTGCACTTATTCTATGGGAACAAACTGTGTGTGCCTAAGGGACCTTATAGGGGACTACTGGTCAAAGAGGTTCACTCCAATGGCCTTGCTGGTCACTTTGGGGTACAGAAGACCTATGACATCTTACAAGATCAGTTCTATTGGCCTAAGATGCTCAGTGATGTGCGAGATGCCCTCAAGAGATGCAGATCTTGTCAAATAGCCAAGGCACACTTTCAAGCAGGCCCTTACACACCACTTCCAGTACCCAACAAGCCATGGGAAGATCTCAGTATGGACTTCATTGTAGCCTTACCTAGAAATCAAAGGGGAAAGGATTCAATCATGGTGGTTGTAGATAGATTCAGCAAGATGGCACATTTCATTGCTTGTAAGAAGACTGAGGATGCATTGGGGGTAGCTGAACTATACTTTAGGGAGGTTGTCAAGTTACATGGGGTCCCTAGAAGCATTGTCTCAGATAGAGACACAAAGTTCATGAGCCACTTCTGGAGAACCTTGTGGAGGCTATTAAAGACCTGGTTAATGTTTAGTACTTCTCACCATCCCCAAACTGATGGGCAGACAGAAGTCACTAACAGGACACTAGGAAAGATCATAAGGAGTATTGTTTCTAAGTCATTGAAAGATTGGGATCTCAGGCTAGCACAAGCTGAGTTTGCCTTCAACAGAGCCCCCTCCAGCAGCACAGGTAAAAGTCCTTTTGAAACAGTTTATGGTACTAATCCTCTCATGCCTACAGACCTAGCACCAGTCAAAGGAAACAAGACAAGCTATGATGCAAAGATAAGAGTTGAGCAAATGATACAGATTCATGAGCAAGTCAAGAAGCAGATTGAAAGGTCCAATGAGTTGTACAAGGCTAGGTCCAAGGGACCTAAGAAAGTAAGGGAGTTCAAGGCAGGGGATCTTGTATGGTTGCATTTAAGAAAAGAGAGATTTCCAGACAAAAGGAGAAACAAGCTCATGCCAAGAGCTGATGGACCATTTGAGATATTGGAGAAGATAGGCACAAATGCTTACAAGGTGGATCTACCAAGAAGCTATGGTGTACATGGTACTTTCAATGTGGGAGAACTGAGCCCCTACCATGGTGAATCAGATGATGAAGGTGAGGAAGATTTGCGGGCAAATCCTTTTCAAGAAAGGGAGGTTGCAACAGGAGTATGTGATCAAGCCAAGACACGAGCTCAACACAAGACACAAACTCAAGACAAGGCTCAACATCAAGACATCAACACCATGATCAGTTATGACAATATCCTATTCAGTCCAAACCACAACCACTTCAAACCTGCTAAGACAACACTCCCACAACCATAACAAAGCCTAGCCATCCACTTCCCAAGGCTAAGCCACAACAAAGCACAGCCAACAGCCCAACAAACCCAACACAACAAAACAGCCCTCAGCCAAAAAACAGCCTATCACTGCCTCTCTAAACATGGTCCATGGGGCCTCACACAATCAAACTAGCCTAACCAACCCTCAAACCTATGTCTTGGGAAGGTCTTCTACAACTTTCCCCAGGACTTCCATTCCAAGAAACAAACACACAAAGAGTTAGATTAGGGACAACTTCAGACTGTCCAGATTTCAGCCTTTTGCAGTAGTTAACATGTCACTATCAAACTTTCCTTTTATGATCAAACAAACTCGAGGGCCTTTTAGAAGAACCTTTGGCATCCATCCCACTTCAGTTGAGCACAAGAATCAAGCTCAGAAGTCCACCCCTCCACCAGTTTCAACCCCAACAAACCCATTAAGGCAGATTGTCCTATTAGAATTACTTTTCTGCTTTATCTACTTTATGTCAGTTTCCTGCAAGTTTGTAGCTGTTATTTTGTTCATGTTGTAAGCCTTTGTGGCCCTAGATATCTCCTAACGTTTGAGTTGTATCCTTGTTGCCTATATAAGGCCTTTACCTAATGAAATGCAAATCAGATTTGAAGTAAAATATAAAACTGAAGCCTTGTTTCTGTTGCATCTCTTGGCTGTGTGCTTGAGACAACTTCCTTTGCATTGTGCTTGGAAGTGAGCTTGGGTCCTTAGCTGTGTGCTGGGATCAAAGTTCAACCCTCAATCATTGGCTTTGTGCTTTGGTTAAGGTCTTATCTTAGTTCTTTGTCAATTAGTCCAAACAGAAACAGAGTATTTGCAAAGTGTCTGAACCTCAATCAAATTGTCATTGTTTAGTTGTCTTTCTGAATAGTTTCAGTGCACTACACTTAACCTATTTCATTATCACAAACACCAAAAACATTTCTTCTTCCTTAAGCAACCAAAACCTTGCCTCCCTCTTTGATCCAATCTTTGGATGATCGTAGCTCGTTCGTTTCTCGCTCAAATTCACGTAAGTTCGTCTTATTCTTCCCCTCTTAGCTTCCTCTATCCGTATTGGTAATAAAATTACCGTCTTTCTCGCTTTTTAAATTATCCGTCTTTTCTCAAGGTGAATGATATTCATCTTTTATTATCTAATTGTATGTAGGTGGAGACTAGGAAGGTCTAGAAACCGTTTAAAGACGCGAAAAGGTAACGGTGAAGGGTTACTCGATATCATTTACGTGTTTTACATGCTTCTATGTTAGAATTCGTATTTAGAATACGATTAGAAAGCTTAGGATTGATGTTATTGATGATGATTGTTGTTAGTTGATGATTGTTGATGATGATACTTGTTGTTTGTTGAGAATTGATATGAGAAGTGATGATTTATGATAATAGTTGATGATGGTTGAGTTTAGAACAAATTGGAGTTGTCTTGACCCAAGTCACGGTCGTGAAACTCATGTCACGAGCGTTAAATAGTGGCTGACCATATACCCTTGCGTAACAGAGAGTTTCACGGGCGTGAAATACAAGTCACGGTCGTGACTTGTGCAGTTTCACTGCACTGACCCCTTTTCGTAAAAAGATCATATCTCCTTCGTTACTTTCTTGTTTTGAGCTTGTGACATTCTGTTAGAACCGTAAGAGGATAAGCTATCACCGCCATTTGGAATTTCTGCATTTTCAAGTTTAGAAATCTAGTTATGACCGTTTGAAGTGGACCCTTGTTTTCGTTTGGTTTCCAAACAACGTTGTTTTGGAGAGGTATCTATGTTTCTTATTTATTATGCTTCATAAACTTGTTCTAATGCTTATGTATCATGTATTGATTCATTTTGATCATATTTAAGTTTATATAATTCCCTATTCTCGTGTTTTGTGACGGTTTTTGATATGTCCTACTTTGAGTTGGTTTTTACAAATGATACGGTTTGAGCACTATTTTGTTATGTGCTTTGTACTCTCATTCCCTTGGCTACCTCCACGTTCGTAAGGCTGGAATGTCGGAACGGGGAGGTATCCTACTTCTTAATTGCATGTGTTAGCGGGCATACGACGATGTTTTTGGGAGGCGAACGCTCTACGTTGATCGATCCGGCCGTCAAATGTTGTGTACTTGCGAGGTGGTGTTATTTTCATGTAGCGTACCGCTTGTTATGAGGCTTGTGCTCTTTTCCGCCTCTTTCGTGAATTGTTCTACCGAATTTGGGGTACTCGGCGTCTATGATTGACGAGTCTTGGATGCGAAATGTCATCGCATGTCGAATCGGAAAATGGTTTATTCCGAGAGTCTGGCCAGGTTTAGACTAGGACCGGATATTTATATCGTAGTGCTACCAGGAGGAAATTAGTCCACATATACGAAATGAATTGAATCGTGTATGCGTTTAGGGAAATGCTTATCTCGTGGATGCCTTTTAATCATACTTGCCATGTACACGGTGCTAGTGCGTTTCATTTACCGTGAGAGATGTCGTCTTTGTGTCGTTGTGTTTGGATGCGTGATTACATGATTGTTATTCATGATCATTGCATGACTTGGCATGGTTTGTTTGTCGAGTCCATGATTGTTTATTCATGATCATTGCATGACTTGGCATGGTTTGTTTGTCGAATCTCAATCCTATCAAACTTATACCGCTAACGGTGAGATGTAAGCCCTAGTGAGCGTATTCGGTTGCCTAAGAGTGTCTTCCCCGAGTCTATCTATAGCATGATGGTTACGATTTGTACTTCATATGCTCTTTTCATTATATATTGAATTGCCTATCTATCCTTATCGTATTTCACATGTATATCTATATATGCATGCTTCTACTTTTGTATCTCCTTTTATGTACGTTTAATGTGATATGGCTGGGAGAACCCGGAGTTACTCCCCACTGATTGTGGCGTTCATGTTTTTCATGGATGAACAGGTTGCTTGATTTAGATGGCTTTTTGCTTGTGGTATTTTGGGTTCGGGTGTGAGCTAGCGGGCGTTGTCCCTGGATGAAACACCTCTAGACGTTTATTAGCTAGTTTGCTAATCACTTTGATATTGATAACATTTTGAGAGACTTCGTCTCTTATAGCATTTTGTATTTGGTTTGTAGTTTTTGACACTCCTCGTATTTTCTATCTTGCATGTATAAAACTTTTTAAAAGTTTCATATTTCCGCTATATAATTAACATGCTTGTATGTTTTATATTTCCGCATTCGCGAGGGTCGTCACATAGACAGTCTTATTCGCGAGACATAGAACGTGTTCAAAGGAAGGCAATCTAAGTTTAACAATAACAAACCCTTTAACAAAAACCCTAATGACTCAAAACACTCATTCACCTATAGAGGATGCTTTAAAAGTGGCGAGATAGACCGTATGATTAAGGACTGTCCCACATGAAAAACGTTTAAAGATTAAGCAAAGAGGGACAAGACTAAGAAAGAATTCAAGCAAGTTATGCTAGCATCTTGCTTTGAGAGCTCGGCACTGAAGACGACGAGGAATCCGAAGATGAGGCGGTCGCAAATCTATGTCTGAGCATTATTAGTCTTGAACTAATTATCGACAGTGATAATGAGTGCAGCAACTCAATATCACAATTGATAAGTGAATATTTGTATTATTTTAACCCCCAATTTAGCTAGGTTTTGTATATCATTTGTGCTTTGTTAAGCCACTTTATGAGCTAATATCATCTTCTAGGCGAATTCCTATGTTCTAAACTGTTTTGTAGGGAAAGTGACGTTCCTACGCCCTTTTTCTATATTCTCGAGCATTTGCCTAGAACCCGACGATTTGAAGATGCAAGCTTGACCAAGTGAAAGGCATTTCAAGAAGGTTCACTAATTCAAAAGAGAGAAGAAGTAAAGACGATGTCGCAGTTGTCGGAAGATCAATCAATTAGGCGGAAGAATTCATCGCTTTACATCAAACCCTATCAATAAACCCGATTGAAGAGGTCAAGGGGGATGATGGAAGTCAAGTCAAAGAAAAAGGAGATGAAACGTTAGTCAAAAGCTTCTAGATGACAACTTACCCGATCGGGTAAGTATGTACCCGATCGGGTATCCCTGCTGCTTCGAGCAAATTGCTTCAACTTCCTTCTTTTGTCCTATATGTTCAATGCTCGACCCCTTCCCCACGAAACCCTAATGCTATATAAAGGATGCTCCAGCCACTCTTCACATCTGAGCACAATCTCATAACATCCTCTTCTCATCCTTTCTTCTCTTCTTACATTTCTCTTTAGATTAGGAGGAAGGGAGAACTAGTCTCTCTTCTCTCATTTTCTTCTTCTTTTCTTCTTTAGTTCTTAGTTATTTCTGTCCTTTCTACATCAAAACCTTAGCTTAGATTAATAAGAATTTCATCTTTGTAATATACTTTGTAGGGTTCAAGTGTTAAAATTCAAGGAACGATTATTCTATGCAAGGGATTTCTAATATTCTTATCGCTTTCGTTGTTGATCGTCACCTAGGTATTCCTATTTTATCCTTTATTTAATGTCTTTATGTTTTCCATTTGATTGTTATTTTCTTTATATGTTATCTTAGATTCATTTTAGTACTGTTATAATCGTTGTTTCATTTCCTAGATTGTCAATTAGCGTCGTTATTATCGTCACATAGAGAGTCTTAAAACATGTCTATCCTAGTTTCCATTGTTAATATCATCTTAGATTTAGATATCGCTATGAGTGAGTAGTCACCTTTCTAGGGTGTAGGGTAGCCATGTTAGATTGATTAAAAGATGATAATTGGATAAAAGAAATTGTGCCTTTAAAACGTTGTGTCTATGCATGTTTCGATTGTAACGATAGTTAACGATTTCTGGCCGAAAATCATTGACTAAAATGGAATTCTTTTCCAAGGTAGAGATACGTGAATTGAATAGACAAAGCATGACATGGTAGATAAAGACCTAGTAAATTGCCTACAAGCCTGCTAGACCATCTGATCTATGATTGTAATGAACACATCATTCTTACGAACTCACAATGAATTATTTGCATGTTCCAAATCCAATTTCATCAATATGTCAATTTACATGTGTGAACCTACTTCCCTAGATGCTTTTCATCACTTGCTTTATTGTTTTCATTTGTTTTTATTTTGTTTTCATTTATGCTTTATATTAGTTTAGATATCAAAATCCCAAAACCCAGATATTCGTTAGATAAAACCCAATTGCGAGACATTTCACATTCTATAGGAAACACCATCTCCCTGAGGATCGACCCCTACTTCCCTAATTACATTAATTTGTTATTAGCCTAGTCTGGGTAATTGATCTTTGTATCGGGCTCGCGACAAGCACGATCAAATTTTGGCGCCGTTGCCGGGGAGCACGGTTTAGTTTTCCTTTTTCTTGTGATTTTTATCGCAATTAGTTTTATCTAGTCTTTAGGAACCCAAATACCTTTAGACCTCTCTTGATTTTTCATCTTAGCTTTCAATCTTATGCCCAGATCTTCTAGACTAGGGACCCTTATCTCTTTAGACCCCGATCTAGAAAGAACTCTGCGTAGGAGACGAAAGCTATTCAACGAAATCTCAAAAGCTTCTGATACTTCAAGTTTAGATCGTATTCGTGAGAAATACTCGGATATTTTATCTAATCTCGAAGGAGAAGAAGATCCATTCTCATCTCCATTCTCAAAAACCAATCAACTTTCAAACAACACTCCATCTTCATCTTCACAAAAGAAAATGGTTCGACTTTCAGACCATTCCAAACCCACCGCAGAAACACTTCCAAGGGGTATTGCTACACCCCAAATCGACAGCCCAAAACTTTGAAATCAAACCTGCCTTCATTAACCTTATAGAAAGAAGCCAATTTAGTGGCAATGCCACAGAAGATCCCAACCTTCACATCCAAAACTTCTGTGACTATTGCTCCACTATTAGACAAACTGGAGTCACCCAAGGGCAAATTAGAGAGATGCTCTTCTCATTCTCTTTGAGGGGTAAGGCAAAGTTGTGGATACATAGCCTTGATAAGGTTACATTAGGTATCACGATTGGGAGAGTTTAGCTCTTGCCTTCTACCAAAAGTACTTTCCTCCAGAAAAGACCGCTTTGTTGAGAAGTCAAATCACTGGTTTCCGACAAGGGGATGATGAGAGCCTATATGAAGCTTGGGAGAGGTACAAGGACTTGCAAAGGGAGTGTCCTCATCATGGGATAGATCCATGGCTCCTTGCCATCACATTCTATAATGGGTGTTATATAGAGTCCCGTCGTATCCTGGATTCTGCTAACAATGGAAGATTTGATCAAATTAATGTTGAAATTGCTCACACTACCATTGAATCCATGGCAATTCACGATTCTCAATATAGAAATTCCCGCTCTATACCTTTGAAATCTAAGCAAGAGGACCCCACTTTGACATTTTTACAAGCTCAAGTAGCCCTTCTCACACAAAAGCTAGAACAAATTCAATCCTTTACATCTCAACAAAGTGACAATGGTGTAAGTAAACTTGAAGCCATGATGCTGCAATTGGCTCAAAGGCAAGACACCATAATAGCTCAATTCCAAGAGAGCGATCAAGCTAAGGATGCCGCCATCAAATTGTTGGAAGCTAAAATTTCCCAATTTACCTCTTCTAATACCCACCAAAAGCAAGGGCAGCTTCTTTCACAATGTTTCCAACCTCACAAAACTGTAAATGCCATTTCCTCGAGAAGTGGTGAGCATAATGATGAGCCCGTGGTTGTTGATGTTGAAGATGAGGTGCCCATGTCAAAAGGGAAAGAGCCTGAGATTCCTATTGAGATCAAAGTCCCATTTCCGCAAAGATTAGCCAAGCACAAGGAGGAGGCAAAGTATGGTAAGTTCCTTGACGTTGTCAAGAATTTAAAGGTAACAGTCTCTTTCATTGAATTGCTTTCCCAAGTTCCTTCTTATTCCAAGTTTATGAAGGAAGTCCTCAAAAAGAAGAGTTCCTTCAATGAGATGAAGACCGTAGCTTTCACTGAAGAGTGTAGTGCACTCTTGCAAAATAAGTCTCCACCAAAACTTAAGGACCCTGGTAGTTACTTCATCCCTTGGACTATAGGCACGTATACCATTGATAAGGCCCTTTGCGACCTAGGTCCTAGTTTAAGTGTCATGCCCTTTTCTATGTTTGAAAAACTTAACATGGGTGATTTGAAATGCACTAATATTACTTTGCAAATGGCGGACCGTTCTCTAAAATGACCTATGGGTGTTTTAGAAGATGTGCCCGTCAAAGTTGGTAAGTTTTTCATTCCCGTTGACTTTCTAGTACTTGACATGGCCGAGGACTCTCAAATCCCAATCATTTTGGGAAGACCCTTTTTGCACACCACTGGTGCAGTCTTTGATGTCAAGAATGGGAAGTTGACATTAGAGATAGGAGATGACAAGGTGACCTTTAGTAAAAATTTCACCGTTAGGAGTCCAGTGTTAGAAGACTCATGTTATGTGATTGATGTTGATGACTCTTCTATTATTTATTCTATGCCTCGATCCTTACTGACGGATCCGTTGGAGGCACATGTTAGTGTTGATTCTCCTGCAGGTGAGCATACTAAAAGCACTACTGCTAAAAGTGCTAGAAGAGGCTATTCCCGGAAAAGCTTGGCATGGATGGAGAATGTAAAGAACGCTATGATGATGAGCTTGGATGATTGTGAGTTTAAAGATAAAGGATGATCAAAGAAAGAAATGGAGTCTAGCAAGACTTTTTAAATTGCGCTTCTCGGGAGGCAATGTAACACCCGGAAATGTACCCTATTTTTCTAGTAAAAATATTTTACGGTTACGTTTCAGTGAATCGAAGTTTTAATTTAGAATTTATTATTCCGAGTCGAATTTAGAATTTCCGAGTTCGTATTAGGAATTTCCGCGAGATTCCATGAGAATCCCGTCTTAAGGCGAGTTTGACTTTTATTGACTTTTTCCCTTATATTCCACTCATACTCCTTTAACCTATTTCATTCAACACAAACCAAAACCCTTACTTCTTCCTTAAGCAAAAATCAAAACCCTTGCCTCCATAAACTTTCCGATCTTTGAATCATCGTATCTTCCTCGTTTCTTGTTGAAATTCACGTAAGTTCGTCTCATTCTTCCCCTCCTACCTTCCTCTATCCGTATTGATAATAAAATTACCGTCTTTCTCGCTTTTCAAACTTTCCGTCTTTCTCAAGATGAATTTTATTCATCTTTTATGATCTATTTGTAGGTGGTGACCTCCAAGATCCCGACAAAGACTATTTTCTAATTGAAAAGGAGCTTGACGAGTAGTGAAGGCGCATAAAGGTAACGGTGTGATGAAGGGTTGTCACAGTTGGTATCAGAGCTTTGATCGCTCCCGACGCACACACGTGAACCCTAACTTAAAATACTTGACCTTGAAATAATAAATGAGAGAGTTGGGTAGAAGTTAAGGATTTTAATTGGTAGTCTATTTGTTTATGCTAATTGATAGGAGTAACGTAATTTGTTTTTGTTCTTATGAAGATGGTTAGACCGCGTTTAGCTGAGAATATTATGATGGAGGCTCTTGCTCAAGTGCTGAAGAATCAGCAAGATGCCGCTCTAGCTAATGCCAACCAAGTTTCCCCTAGAAGGGAGGACAACCAACAAGGTGGTTATGCATGGGTGGCGGGTCAAATTGCAAGGAGTAAGATCGTGCCTTATGGTGGAGAACCTGATCCTACGGAGCTATCCGACTGGTTCCGGGAGATGGAAAAACAGTTTGATCTTTACCAAGTCCGGGAAGAGGATAAAGTGAGGATTGCAAAGCACTTTCTAGTGCGGGAAGCCGACAACTGGTGGGCTATCACAAGTGCCACCGCAACTCTTGAAGAGGACTTCAACTGGTCTTGCTTTAAGGCTCTTGTGGAGGGTAGATTTTACCCTAAGGAGCTTAAACAGCAAAGGCTCAAGGAGTTCATAGATTTTAAGCAAGGCAACCTATCCGCTCAAGATTTTACGACGGAGTTTAATAAGCTCGCTCACTTTGCGCCGAGGCTTATTCGTGATGATGAAGACCGTGCATTCTATTATCGCAACAAGTTGAATGCCGTGCTTCAAAGTAAAGTGATAAGGGGTACCGCGTCCTTTGGAGATCTTTACGACGATGCCTTGTGGGCTGAAAATTCAATGAAGGCTATTAGGGATGAAGCCTTGATGAATAATCCCACTCCTTCTTATGCTCCTAGGCCGAATGCTTTCGGGAAGAGGCCGTTTATCCCGTCTTCTTCTAATTCCTATGCTAACAAGAGGAGGTTTAATCCTTCTTCCAATGCCAATTCAAGGAATCCTTCCCCTTTTATTCCTAGAGCTACCTCAAATGTGGCTCATAAGCCCTATGCTCCTCAAGCTCAACCGCAAGGTCGCTTTTGCAACCGGTGTAGACTCCCACATCACCCCGGTAAATCATGTAACAACCGACCTTACATTTGCTTCTTCTGTCAAAAGGGTGGTCATCGTTACGAGGATTGCCCCGATCGGAAGTTGCCCCCTCCTCCTCCTAAACCTAAGGGTTCAATCTTTGTCATGAGTCGTGCCGAAGCCGACGCTCATCCCGAGATTATTACGGGTATGTTCTCAATCTTAGAGCAACCGTGTCTTATTTTATTTGATACCGGTGCTTCTATGTCTTTTGTGTCATCGACTTAGCCAACATCTAGTGAGGATACTCCCATATCCTTACCTTCCGGAGATATTATCTCTTGTTCAACTCTTTATCCAAATGTACCTATATCTATTTCGGGTTCTATCTTTCCCGCGAATCTTCTTAAGTTTCCTTTAGGCGAATTTGATATTATATTAGGTATAGATTGGCTAGCTATGTATCATGCTAGGTTCGAGTGTCGTGACCAAAAGATTTTCTTAAAGAGTCCTTTAGGTGTTAGAATAACCTATAAGGGATCTCATCCCCGTAAAGGTGTGTCTTTAATTTCTGCTATGAAGTTGGTAAGTATGGTTAGAAAAGGTCGCCAAGCATTCTTGTGTGTTGTGACTTCTTCAAATACCTCTTTGCCAAGTATTGAAGATGTGCCTATTGTTCGAGAGTTCATTGACGTATTCCCTGAAGATTTGCCCGGGATTCCTCCCGAGAGAGATGTCGAATTCTCTATTGATCTTGTCCCTGGTTCTGGTCCAATTGCCAAAGCTCCTTATCGTATGGCTCCTTCTTAATTGAAAGAGTTAAGAAAGCAGTTGGATGATATGATTGAAAAGGGTTTTATTCGACCAAGTGCCTCTCCGTGGGGTGCTCCTGTCCTTTTTGTGAAGAAGAAGGATGGTTCTATGAGATTGTGTATCGATTATCGTGAGTTGAATCGGATTACAATCAAGAATAGGTATCCTTTACCTAGAATTGAAGATTTATTTGATCAGTTAAAGGGTGCTTCTACATTTTCGAAGATTGATTTGAGATGGTTTCATCAAATTCCGGTTAGAGATGTGTTGATATTCCTAAGGACCGACTTTTAGTACGAGGTATGGCCATTATGAGTTCAAGGTAATGCCATTTGGATTGACGACTCTCCGGCATCTTTATGGATCAAATGAACCGCACATTTAGTGAATATCTTGACAAGTGTGTGGTGGTATTCATTGATGATATTCTTATTTTCTCCAAGTCCGAAGATGAGCATGCTACTCATTTGAGGATTATTTTGGGTGTTCTACGTCGTCAAAAATGGTATGCTAAGTTTTCTAAGTGTGAATTTTGGTTACCTAAAGTGTCCTTTCTTGGGCATGTTATTTCTAAAGAGGGTGTAATGGTGGATCCTTCTAAAATTGAGGCCGTGGTTGATTGGAAGAGTCCGACTGATATAAGAGAGATTAGAAGTTTTCTTGGGTTAGCTGGTTATTATAGAAGATTTGTCAAAGATTTCTCTAAGCTGGCTAGACCTATGACTCAGTTGTTGAAGAAGGAAACCAAATTCCTATGGAATGAAGCTTGTGAATCTGCATTTCAAGAATTAAAGACGAGGTTAACTACCGCTCCGGTGTTGACTTTGCCTGATGATGGAGTAGACTTTGATGTCTATTGTGATGCTTCTAAAATGGGATTAGGTTGTGTTCTTATGCAAAATAGGAAGGTGGTGGCTTATGCTTCAAGGCAGTTGAGAGTTCATGAAGTGAACTATCCTACTCATGATTTGGAATTGGCCGCCGTTGTTCATGCTTTGAAAGTGTGGCGACATTATCTTATTGGAGTTCATTGTCGTATATTCACCGATCACAAAAGTTTGAAGTACATATTTACTCAAAAAGAGTTGAATATGAGACAAAGAAGATGGTTGGAATTGGTGAACGATTATGATTTTGAGTTGTTGTATCATGAAGGGAAGGCTAATGTTGTTGCCGATGCTCTTAGTAGGAAAGCTTCTCATGCTTTGAATGCTTTGCATGTATTACCTGTTGATCTTGTGCCGAGTTTCGAAGGTTGAGTTTGGAGTTTGTAGAGCGTGGTTTTGTTCATGTTGGTGCTATGATTGCCGAGCCGGTGTTTCTCCGTGAAATTCGTGAAAGCCAAGTTGATGATCTTACCTACAAGTCTATTCAAGCCAGAATTCTTGAAGGTAAAGGTAAAGATTTCAAGTTTGATAATGAAGGTGTTCTTCGTTTCCATGGTCGTTTATTTGTTCCTAATGCTCTTGATTTGAGGAAGCGTGTTCTTGATGAAGCTCATCTGTCCCCTTATTCTATTCACCCCGGTGGTGATAAGATGTACAAAGATTTGAAGCTGCAGTTTTGGTGGCCGAACTTGAAGGGCGATGTTGTGTCTTATGTTGGAATATGTTTGACTTGCCAACAAGTGAAGATTGAACACAAGAGACCAGGTGGATTGCTACAACCTTTAGATATTCCGCTATGGAAGTGGGAATCTATTTCGATGGATTTTGTTATGGCTTTGCCGAAGACCGTTGGAGGTAAAGATGCTGTTTGGGTTGTTGTTGATCGATTGACCAAGTGTGCTAGATTCATTCCGATCAAAGAAACTTGGAATTTGGAGCGTTTAGCAAAAGCTTATGTGGATGAAATTGTTAGATACCATGGTGTTCCTTTGGAGATTATTTCCGACCGAGATCCGAGATTCTGTTCGAGATTTTGGAAAGCTTTGCAAGAGGCCATGGGTAGTAAGTTATTGATGAGTACTGCTTTTCATGCCGCTACGGAGGGTCAGACTGAGAGGACTATTCAGACTTTAGAAGACTTGCTTAGGGCTTGTGCTCTTGACTTTCAGTCGAGTTGGGAAAAGAGCTTACCGTTGGTGGAGTTTTCTTACAACAATAGCTATCATGCATCTATCAAGATGGCTCCTTATGAAGCTCTTTATGGAAGGAAATGTCGGAGTCCTATATGTTGGAATCAATTGAGTGACAATCGTGATTTAGGCCCCGATGTTCTTGTTGAAACCATTGATAATGTGAAGGTCATTCGTGATAGAATGAAAGCTGCTCAAGACCGTCAAAAGTCTTATGCCGATATCCGAAGAAGGCCTTTAGAATTTGAGGTGGGAGATAAAGTGTTCTTGAAGGTATCTCCAATGAAGGGTGTTAAAGGTTTGGTGTTAATGTAAATTGAGCCGAAATACATTGGACCTTTTGATATTGTAGAGAGGATTGGTGCCTTTGCTTATAAGTTGGATTTGCCGCCGAATTTGGCTAAGGTTCATAATGTTTTTCATGTTTCTCAATTGAGAAAGTATGTAAGTGATCCAAGCCATGTCTTTCAAGTTGAATTGCACGAGCTTGAACCGAATTTATCCTTTGAAGAAAAGCCGATCCGTATCCTAGATCGTAAGGATAGAAAGTTGAGAAGTAAAGTAGTTCCGTTGGTGAAAATCTTGTGGAGAAGTGCTAATGTCGAAGAATAGACTTGGGAAACCGAAGCTTCTATGCGTAGTAAAATAATCCTAGTCTTTTCGAGTAATGTAAATTTTTTGTTTTTCCTCAAGTTTCCGAGGCGCGAAACTTTTTCAAATGTGGGTGATTGTAACCCCACCCTGAAATGTCCCTATTTTTCTAGTAGAAATATTTTCGAATCTTTTCAGTAATTTTAAGTTTTAATTAAGATTTTTATGTTTCGAGTCGAATTTAGAATTTCCGAGTTCGTATTTGGAATTTCTGCGAGATTCCATGAAAATCCCGTCTTAAGTCGAGTTTGACTTTCCTTGACTTTGGAACCGTCTTTGACTTCCGTTGACTTTTCTCCTACACAACTCACACTACTCCTTAACCTAAATTTCATTCAACACAAAATCAAACACAAACCAAATTTTACTTCTTCCTTAAGAAACCTTGCCTCCATAACTTTTCGATCTTTGATTCATCCTAGCTCGTTCATTACTCGATAGAATTCACGTAAGTTCGTCTTATTCTTCTTCCCTAACCTTCCTCTATCCGTATTGTTATTGAAATCATCGTCTTTCTCGCTTTTCAATCTTTCCGTCTTTCTCAAGATGAATTTCATTCATCTTTTATGATCTTTATGTAGGTGGTGACCTCCAAGATCCCGACAAAGGCTATTACCTTATTGAAGAGGAGCTTAACGTTTAGTGAAGTCGCTAAAAGGTAACGGTGAAGGGTTACTCGGTATCATTTACGTGTTTTACATGCTTTATATGCTAGAAATCGTATTAGAATACGATTAGGAAGATTAGGAATCATGCTATGATTAATGAAGGTTGTTATATGATGAATGTTGATGATATATATTGATTGTTGATGATTATTAGAAGTATATATGAGAATTGGATTGAATTGGTTAAGTGAGCAAAGCTCACGGGTGAACTGGTGTTCCCTGCCGGTCGACCGGCCGCCGGTCTGCCAACCGGCTGGGAACACATAAGTAACACCTTTGGAAACTTGGTTTTTGCATGATGAGATGCTCCAGGCCGGCCCACCGGCCGCCGGTCCACTGACCGGCCCAGACCTCATTTCTCTGTTTTTGGTGATTTTTGGTTTTTGCCCTGTGTTCTGAGCCGGCCCACCGGCCACCGGTCCCCTGCCCGGCCTGGAACACGGCTGTGTTGTTTTCCTTTAACTTCTAAAACTCGTAATTTATAATAGTTCGCATGATCCGTTTATCGTATAATTTTACGTAGAGTCTTATAATATTCATGTTTTGGGTATATGATATTGTATTCGCTTGTATCACATGTTTCGTGACGGTTTTCGATATGTTCCCACTTTGAGTCGGTTTTTACACATGTTACGGTTTGAGCACGATTTTGTCTTGTGCTTTGCATTCTCATTTCCTTGGCTACCTTTCCGTTCGTAAGGCTGGAATGTCGGAACGGAGAGGTATCCTACTGCTTAATTGCATGTGTTAGTGGGCATACGACGACGTTGTTGGGAGTTGAACGTTATGCGTTGATCGACCCGGCCGTCAAATGTTGTGTACTTGCGAGGTGGTGTTATTTGCATGTAGCGTACCGCTTGTTATGAGGCTTGAGCTCTTTTCCGCCTCTTTCGTGAATTATTCTACCGAATTTTGGGTACTCGGCGTCATTTGATTGACCGAGTCTTGGATGCGAAACGTTTATCGCATGTCGAACTGGAAAATGCGATTCCGGGATTCTGGCCAGATTTAGACTAGGACCGTATTATTATCGTCGTCCTACCGGAGGAAATTAGTCTACATATACGAAATGTGATCGTGTATGCGTTCAGGGAAATGTCATCTCGTGGATGCATGTTAATCATACTTGCCATGTACACGATGCTAGTGCGTTTCATTTACCGTGAGAGATGTCGTCTTTATGTTGTTGTACTTGAATGCGTGATTTCATGATTGATTATTCATGATCATTGCATGACTTGGCATGGTTTGTTTGTCGAGTCTCAATCTTATCAAACTTATACCGTTAACGGTGAGATGTAAGCCCTAGTGAGCGTATTCGGTTGCCTAAGAGTGTCTTCCCCGAGTCTTTGTATAACATGATGGATTCGGATTTGTATTCCATATTCTCTTATCATTATATATTGAATTGCCTATCTATCCTTATCGTATTTCACATGTATATTTATATATGCATGCTTCTACTTTTGTATTTCCTTCTATGTACGTTTAATGTGATATGGCTGGGAGAACCCGGAGTTACTCCCCACTGACTGTGGCGTTCATGTTTTTCATGAATGAACAGGTTGCTTGCAATGGATGACTTTTTGGATATGATATTTTGGGGTTCGGGTGTGAGCTAGCGGGCGTTGTCCCTGGAAGTTTCACCTCTAGACGATATTAGCTAGTTTTGCTAAACACTTGTTCTTTGCTAACATTTTAAGAGACCCCGTCTCTTTGTTGTAATTCCGCTTTTAGTTTGTAATATTTGACACTCCTCGTCTTATTTAACTTGCATGTATAAAAGTTTTTAAAATTACCTATTTCCGCTAAATATAATTCACATGCTTGTTTGTTTTATATTTCCGCATTCGCGAGGGATGTCACATTTCCACTCGACTCTTCTTTCGCTCTCCCCCATTGGGTTGTGAACCTTCCCCTCTTTCATTTTGTGATTTATTTGATAGGTTTGATAAATTGGTTCTAAACCTACGGTGAAAAGCGACGACAATCTCTTCCCACTGCATAGGTCCTGTGGCTTCTTTAAAGCGACGGATGAACCACCATTTGGCTTCTCCCTTTAGTGATAAAGGAAAAAGTGCTTCTCTAATTTCATTTTGGGTGATTCCCTCCCTCACTATGTTTTGACAAAACTCACAAAAGGTTTGAAGATGATGAGACGGGTTTTCGTATGGTTTTCCTCTAAATTGGTTACCCTCGATGAGAGCAATCAAAGTCAAATGGACCCTAAGGATCCCACTGGCAAGCTCAAAAACCCGGTACCTTGGATCTTCTCTAGTTAGCACCATTTTATCAACCTACAAGAAAAACACAAAAGAGAAAGTTAGAAATGAATTAGGTACGGTTGCACCTAAAAATGGTAGAAATAAAAACCAACAATACATAAATAAACAAAACCGTGCTCCCCGGCAACGGCGCCAAAATTTGATCGGTTCTGTCGCGGTCCCGAAACAAAAATAATTTACCCGGACTAGGCTAACAACATAAGGAATGTAATTAGGGAAGTAGGGTGTCGATCCTCAGGGAGTACGTGTTACTTATGAATTGTTATGGATTGGTTTTCATTTAAAATCGAGTCACTTGAGTTGTTTGTCTGAAATATTAACATAAAATAAAACGACAAGAATATAAATGACGATATGTAAGAACATATATGTAAATTACAAAAAAAAATCCCAGAACAGAAGACATACCCGATCGGGTTGTCACGTACCCGATCGGGGAAGTCCTCTGATCCGAATATTGACAACTAATTTCTAACTAAAGACGGTATTTAAATGACAATATTGAAAGTCTAACTAGCTAAACTAATTAACCAGAGAATAACAATAATAAAAACTATCTAGGAACAGGAATAAAAAGACGATAAACTAACTAGATAACGATAAAGTAAACTATCTAATAACAGAAATAAAAAGACAATAAAATAAACTATCTAAAACGATAAATTAAACTAACTAATCAAGTTGATATAGTGAAAGAGAAATACATGTAAAACTAGTTAAAAGTTTCATAGATACCAATATTAGAATTACTTATGATTGTCTAGGCCTTGTAGCGGTATATTCCTTCCGGATTCGTACCGACCTTTTAGTGGGTCCTAACGTCCTTTCAGCATGGTTAAGTCACTAAACCCCTATTGATAGTCCTAATTCCTATCCCAACTCTCGTCATAAAGATAGAAATGACTAATACAAACAATTGCTTATGGCCACTAAACAAAGTTATAGAATTTGACACGACCAAAGGAAGAAACAATTTAGACGGTTCAATTGGTAACTACTCTTCTTATAATTCATTTGACTTGTAAATCATTTCAAATATTACAACTCTATTTATTTTATTTACACAATAATAATTTTACAATATTAGATTTAATCTCATCTATGTGATTATGTGATTAAGTAGATTAGCAAGAAAAAGATATATGAAATTAGACGATGAAATGTAAGTACTAAAGTGATTATGGTGATTATGTCAACAATCATTCTAATGATATTTTTAAGGATTATATGATTAGGTAAATTATAATGTGACATGCTAAATAATACTTTGGTTTTAACTAAATTGATTTTAGGTTGATTTCCTACTAACAACAATATTGTGAAAATGATACTAATGAGATTATAATTCATGGTGGTTAAAATTGCATAAGTAAATAAGATTAGAGAATTACCGATAAGGAAAATGAGTATATAATAATGAAAGTAAGAACAAATACCCAATAACAAAGGCTAAGTAAACACTAGAGAAATACTAAGAAAGCTATAAAAACTTGTAAGAAAGTGTGCTAAAAGAAGTGATAATAGATTATTAGATTATTGTAAGATTGTGTGTTTTGATGCTTGGATGATCATTGGCTTTTATAAGGCTGCATGGCTGCTGATCCTCTTGCTTATTCGTACCCTAGTCAATGCATTAAACCTCCCATTTAAGCTCGGATTGAAGAAGAGCCAAGTAACGTCTTCTTGCAGAAATACCCGATCGGGTAACAGGCAATCCGATCGGGTTTTTGTGTAAGTCGGATTTTCCGTCTTTTCATCTTAGGCATGGAATCCTATGCCTTAGTCTTTGGTCAATGCATTACGGAATTGGGCTTGGGCTGATCTTATCTTGACTTGGGTTGAGTTTTCTTCTTAAAGTCCAAAGCCAAAATCCAAATTGAGTCCATTCGAGGAAAGATGTAGCGGAATTGTAATGAAATTGTGAACTGGCTATTATCAATTCCTTGAAAACTCGTATCCTAGTGTCTTTGCTCCATAAAGTAGGAAAATACAGCAAAACCACTTCATTTCCTATAAAACGAGCCAAAACACGCAAAACAACTAGAATAGCAGTATTAGCTCGTTAATCACTTAACAAAGTGCATAAATCATATAGAAATCGAGCTAAAACGGGGGATAAATCAATACAAAATATCACTTATCAATCATCTATCCATACAAACTTTGCCAATATAGAAAGGTAAATAAATGAATAAGACACCTAAAGTAGAGCAACACACAAATTCTCAATTGTGACGGGGCGACGCAAAAAGTCTTTCTAAGACGAATATTGTTGTAAGTTTGAATTCTCTTTCCTTGAAATTGCACTCTTGTTGAGATCTTATTTGTCCTTTTTTATACAAGTTGACATTATTAAGCACACGAGTAACCAGAAATTTTTTTTATGAAGAGTTAGTTTTAAAATTATATAATCAAATTAGAAAGATAACCGAAAGCTTGATAAGTCGATACTAATACATACGCTTACCCTACAATTATTGCCAAAGTTCTTATATTTTAATTTCATAATATTTGCACAAGTTCTCATTTGTGACGGACCCGTCGCAGGTTTGCGACGGGTCAAGTCCCCTTCACAAAGAGCAAGTGGCAAGGTAAGTGGGGGAAAATGGATCCCCCCACTTGCCTTGCCACTTGCTCTTTGTGAGTGGTGCTTGAACCGTCGCAAGCTTGCGACAGGTCGCCCCGTCAAAAGCAAGACTTATTGTATTATTTGAGCCAAATAAACAATAGATAACGAGTTAATCCACCATACTTACTTGAATTTTTTTTGACAATATATTTATATTACTGTAATACAATAATCAAACGTGACATGATAATACCAAATCGCGAAAGTGGCAATGTAGCCTCTTAACTTTTTTGAATTGTGAAATTAGGCCCCTTATGTTTGATTTGTAGCAATCAAACCTCATAACTTTAGTTGAAAGTGAAATTAAATCCATTGTTTGATTGTTGATATATATTTGACCAAAACTCATTTTATAATCCAATTAATACTCCCTCCGTCTCAATCATTTGTTTGCCTTTTATATTCTTTGTGAGGGGTATTTTAATCAAAGACAAACAAATGATTGGGACGGAGGGAGTAATTAATAAACATTTTTTTATAACCTTATTAATTTTATTCAATCCCCCTATAACTAAAAGAATAAGTCACTATGAAAAGTTTCCCGCTTAAATTTCACACCTTGGGTTTGGGCTCTTATTAGCTAATAATCATCTATAAAAACCATTTTATATAAATTAGGCCATAAGTGATTATACCACCATTATATTCCTTCAATAATGAAATGTGTGCACCATAAAAAAAAAAAAATATATATATATATATATATATATATATATATAAAACAACATAAATATATTATTAGACAATGTATACTTATTAGTATTACCTTTTATTTTCAATAAAATAATTTATCACAAAAGTTCTCCATCAAAATTTCTTTAAGGGTAATAATGCTAATCTATTTACTTTATTTAATTTGCATTTCGATCATTTTGTTGCTAATAAATTAAGGTATTATACATAAAAGCATGATATTATGGACCTATTAAAATAACTTTATGATCTATTAAATGTCAACTTGATTTTTTTTTAAGGTTTTAAATGTTAAATTGGTTTATTTAGAAGAGCTTACACATAGAAGTTGGATATGACGAATTGCAATGAAATTCAATATTTTTTAACAAAAATTATAGGGTTACACGAACCATTATTAAAATAAATATTCATTTAATGCCGATAAATGAGTTGTCTTTTACACATTGGAACTGGACCGTTTCATATTTTACGAATGTCTCACGCAATTATACCCTGCCTAAGAATTAAAATTCTCTAAACGATAAGTTTTAAAATACCGTGCATTTGCACGGGATCTACACTAGTATATAATTATAATAAAAAGTATTTCTGATAATTTTATAGTTGGTAGACAATTTATTATATATGCAGCAATAGTCATGAAATTTTACCATATTTTTGTTTTGTTTATTATAAAAAGTTAAAATTATTCTTTAGATGAATAACTAATTTCAAATAAATTATTATAGTTGAAATTAATAATTTTTATGTGTTATTATAAATATAAAATGTACTTTTGTTGATATTTTAGCTAAAATCATAGGGTTTAATTTCACTTTTTGTCACTGCAATTAAAATTTAAAGGGCCGAATTATTGCACAATTGAACAAAGTTAAGGGGTCAAATTGGCCCTTTCGCGAATACCAAACTCAATCGGTAATACCGAATGACGCTTTTTCATTTTTATATAACAAAATATTACATAGAATATATGAGATGTTATTAATCTTATATACTACTATTTAATATGATAAATGAGGCACTATATTTGTAACAAGTTTCATAACTTGACCATATCTTATTCATTAGCCCAATTAAACTACTCATGGGATAAAATGATATTTAAGTATGGGCACCAATCGATGTGTTGTAAAGATTTTGACATCTAGTCGTGTGGACTAACCAGATTTAATGGTATAATTTTCCCCCTTATATTAGTTTAAATTTAAATAATATTTTTGTCAGCAAACTAACTGCATATGTTTAGTGTTCGGTGCAAATGTGCAATTTACCCCTTAACTTTTATTATGTGCAAATTAATCCCACATATTTTAGCTTATGTGCAAATTGGCTCAATTATGATATTCCGAAGTCTTAGCCACCGAAACACTAGTCACCCTCATGTCAAAAAATCTAATAAAACCAAAATATAAATAATTAACCTCGAAAACCAAGTCACAAAACTTATTTCCTTATATTTTTGTTAATTTTTTAAATCCCCCAAATGCTTATTCTATAAGGTTGATTATTTTGTCAACGTCAATTTATAAAGCTACTTCTAATCAATTTTGTGTGGTCAATTTTGTCGTCAATAGAATCAATATATCTTAGTGATCATCCATGGCAAAGTATTCACACAAACAAATGCTTATAATAATTTGGGAGGATGGAATTTGATAAGGCTAAAGTCGTATTACCTTAATTAAAGTAATCCTAAATTAATACAAACTAATATTCAGTGGTAAATAGGGTAGCAAATTCACAGAGAGACGGTAATAATCTACTTTGCTAATAATTAAGTCCGTCTGAAAGTTAACAAGTCTGGGGTTTATGTTGATTTTCTATAACTATTGCGATAAAATAAAGACAAACTCAATAAGATTAAAAGTCTACGGTCTCAGATTCACTAGGTATGTTATCCGGGGATGAAATTTAATCAATTAAAAGGTCATTGAGTTGTTTAAAGTCATAAGATCGGTCGACTCTATTATGAATAAAGATTTAACTACTCATAATAACTAAACTAACATCGATAATATAAATAAAGGAAAACATAATTAATAACATAAAAGAGATGATTAACAAAGCAATTCATAATAATAACAAGAGTCGAAGAAATACAATTACCGAATTCAAAGGTTTGATTGACTAAAAAAATAAACTTGTAGATCTTGAATGATATGAGTATCAAAACTAATTCTAAGAGATTTAGGAGTCCTACAGTAATGAAAAAGCGTACCCAAATAAAAATAGACGGGTTTCCTGTTTATACTAACATAATAATTAACTAAAACCGAAATAAGGAAGAGCAAGTCTGCTCGATCGAGTCAGGTTCTCAACTCCGCGCAGTGAGTTTCAAATAGCTGTCATTTCTTCGTTACTTATCGGAATTTGACGTGTGACCTATCATTGGAAAGCTAAAAGAAAGATATTTTGTTTGCCACGTGAATCACCTTGACATAAGTTTTAGAACTCAAGATATTCAAGGTTGAAGTCAACACTTGTGAAAACATCCATTCTTTCTTCTCATTTCATATTTGTTTGATCTTTCCTACTAATTTCTTTGACATGCCTTGTAGTTTCTTTCTTGGTCTCCATGTCAAGCATAAATTCTCCATATTACGAGTTCATTTCGCTTTGCAAGGGATCTAATGCATCTGAATCGCACCGAAACTACACAATAGCACACAAAGCGGGAGTATCAACATTCTAACATATAACATCATCAAATCTAGACCTGGCAAAATGAAACAGAAACCGAAAAACCGATCGAAAAAAATCTGAATTGATAACCGATTGAACACCTGATGTTGGTAACCTGAATACTACCCGAAACCCGATTCAATCCGAACCGAAATTGAATCAAAATCAAAAATAACTGATTGATACCCGAACCTGAATATATCTGAAACGATAAGAATCGAACTGATTGACCTAAATCAAAAGTATTTATTTTCTCATAAATCAATATTATTAAAGGAAGCTTTTTTCGAGCGATTACAGAGTCTCCAACTTTTCAAAAACACTTCAGCATTCCAAATTATACAAACTACCCATATAAATATATTCATGTATTTCCATTGTACGCAAAATTAGCATATAAAAAATTGAATGTATCCTACAACCTTTAAAATACGGAATGTGATATACAACTATTCCATATTTCCATGTTCTCACAAAAATGGTGATACACTACAACACCTAATAATATAATTAAATCTGAAGGTTATAAAATTCTACCATGAAAGTTAGATTGAATAAAATTAATGTACAGAAACCTAAACAAACACTATTACGTTAATATGTTTATATATATATATATATATATATATATATATATATATATACATGTATTTTCATTCAAAAATTTATAATCACCACTTCACGTTATATTGTCTTTATTTATGTTTCTTACTTTTGTTGTGTTTATTTATTTGAATCTTGCGGTTTATATTGTGTTTAAATCTTATTGTAGCATTAGTCTACAAATACGTTGTTTTTGCTTTGAATCAAACTATTCACTAATGATTTTTTGACAAGTCTTATCTATTTATGTGTAGGTTAATATATATTACTATGTATGATTCTGATGAAGATACGACGATCAATAAATTATTCGGTAAGGTCGCTTTTGAATTTTAACATAGAGTAGCATAAATGTTTCATTTTGGATTTATTGAGTACAAATATATGTAGATAACTTTATTTTCTATGGAATTTCAATACATCTCAACTAACTTGGATTTAAGTTTGCATTAGTTTGTTGATTTTTTTTTTCAGTAGTTAATGGAATATCACCTTTTTTTGTAACTACTTCAATTCAAAAATTTCTTTTAGTATCATTAAGAGTCTCTCATATGAAAATCCGTACAGTATTACATTGACGACATGGTCGACATCATCCAGATTAACGAAATTGTTGTTTTTTTGTTTTGGCAAGAGTCCTTACCCAAAAAAAGAATTTGCACTTTCTACGACTAATAACTACTCCGTATTACTCTATATCAATATATAGTTCCTACTCCTCGCTTATAAGGCTATAACAACATTATTTCTAAGCCTGGTGTTACAAAGAGTTAAGCTTCATGAAACACTCTCGAACAATATTAGAATCAAACTTCTATGAACTACTAATATATTTTTATTTTCAAATATTTAATTTGAATATGAGATAAAGTATAAAATATATTGTTTAAAAAGAAAAAGATGTTGTACGGTTTATTAAAAGTAATGATTAGAGATATGGAGATTTTTGCACATAGGACTTTTATCTTCCTTTTGGGCTATTCGTCTTAACTATTACGTATGATAGACTATTAGTAGTAGTATACTCTTATATGATAAGCATATAAAAGTCCAAATTTACTCCATATACGTAGATAGATGGGGTTCTTCATGCTTATATATTAACCTGTTTTATTTATTATTCTATGTTCTGCAGTTAACACATACTCCACTATATATTAGAACATGAAAGGATTATGAACTTCTTTTACGATAAGACTGTATAATCAATTATTCAAAGGGAAAATGTTATTAATACCCTCCTTTTTTATCAGGTTTAACATAATGGCTGCCATGAGAAGTTGGACCAATGAAACCTAAGTATTATTCCCTCCTTTCTTCAATATTTGTTTACCATTCTTTTTTCGAGGAGTATTTTAATTAAAAGGTAAACAAACAATATAGACACAGGGAGTACTAAACTCAAACACCATGTATGTTAAAGATTTTTTTTGTTACATTGACGAAACTCTTACAATTATTTCAAATCAACGAAATTTATACACTATAGTAACAACCGCGAGATAGCTTAGAATTTGAATTGACATATGGTTATAACGACACGTGTTTCTAATACCATAAGATATACAATGAAACTTTCGTAGTAAAAAATAGAGTATTACTCTAAATTAGAAGTCTACACACATGTATAAAATAGTAACAATGCTTTACCTCAATTGGGGTATCAAACTTATCACGAATAAGGATACTCTACCAAAGAATGTGTTCTGAGAAGTGGAAATAGAGTCAAAGTAAAGTTCTACTTCAATTGCCATTTTCAAACGTTGTTTATCATTATTTTGTGACTAACAAATGGTTCAACTTATAAAATAGAGTTACTTTTTCAATTGATGAAAAGTTATTGTTCACATGTATTCCTCAGTATCGTTGTGTACTTTAGAACTGGAAAATATTAAAATATTTATGGGGGCATAGTATTTTAGGAACATCAGATCGAGTTAGTGTGAGATCCTAACAATGGCACCTCCCCTAAATTACCTAGAACATAATATAAATGGGATAAACTTTAAAATTAGTTGATCAAGACGTTATCAGTCCTTCACAACCACTTTATCATTTACTTATATTATATATACACTATAAAGCACTACAAATAGACTCGTGCATCGCACGGGCATTAAATCTAGTATATATATAAAAGAGGCTTTTTTCGAGGCACGTGAGTGACTCCAGCTTTGTGGGAACTCTTTAAATAATTTTTTATTAACTATATTTATTATGGAATAAAATAAAATAAAAATAAAGTTGGAAAATATCTGGAACTCTTTTAGTATTTTTTTATTAACTATTTTTAATATGGAAAAAAATAAAATAAAATAAAGTTGGAATTCTTTAAATAATTTTTTATTAACTTTTTTTATAATGGAAAAAAAAATAAAAAAAATAAAATATTTTTTTATTAACTATTTTTATTATGGGGAAAATAAAAATAAATTAAATTAAAAACTAATAAAATTTTTTCGTTATCTTTTAAGGAAAGACATATGTTTAAATAAATTTTAATTAACTATTTTGATATTACTACTATTATTATTATTATTATCACCTTCTTGGGATAGAAATATTATTATAATTTAAAGTTCCATTATTATAATTGAAATTGAATTGGAAGTTCCACAATAAAATTTAAGTATCAGCAAACACAATATTTCAAAACACAATAGAAAAGTTAGCAAATAAAAATCCTTAAAAACACTCAATAAAAAATATCTCCAATATTTACCAAAAACAAATAATATAATAATAAATAAAAATATTAATTAATGATGGAACTACCTAATCTACTAATTATCGGTTGATAAAAATAATACAATAATAAATAAAAATTGTTAAGATATTGTATACCTATACTAAAACACCAATCACAAACCAATATATAGAGAGTATCAACTTCTAAACGACCTCACCTTGGTTATTTTAAACTTTCGTTTGCTATTATTTTGTTTTATGTACACTATTCTTTGCTATTAATTTTTTTACGTGGAATATTTTTTGAGTTTCTACAACTATACTAATCATCTCTATTTTCTTTGATGACAGGTACTTGATTGATCTTGATAATTTTAATCAAACGAAGGTCAATTAGACAAGTATCCAACTATAAATTGTTTGTGACACCCTCAAATTTGCGGAAAGAAAAAAAATTATTTAAATACATAAAAGATAATAAAACATAACGAAGGTGTCATAAATAAAAAGGGTCATTACAAAACGGAAATAATATTATACAAAAGAAATATACAAGACGGGAGACATATCTCCCGTATAAATACGGAATAAAAGAGTGTATAATAATATACAATCTAAGAACCGAATATAGGTCCAAGGTAAATACTTCGCTCGCTAGCTCGTCAATGTACCCCAAATATGCATTCACCACCTGTCCGACCGCATTAAATATAAACACGGAAGCCACAGTCAGTGGGGAGTAACTCCGAGTTCTCCCAGCCACGAAATGTCGAGTTTAATGAAACATGAATAACATAAAAGCAATGTATATGGAAAATACAAAACCTTAACATATATGATATGCTTTTCATGTTATGAAACAATTAACTAACATATAACCTAGCATATGAAAGCTATCATGTGAATCCGATAATAAATTATAACACGAGGTAGGGAAGCTGGTATGCTAGCTCAGAGGTTACCGTTAACATGGCCATGATACACTCAAACCCTAATCAAACATAATATCATGTGAATCAGTAAACATCCGGTAATCCAAACTCTATCAACCTTAGCCGGCTTGCATCTCACCTTCTAAGATTCATAGAATCATACAAACATGAAAGACCAATACTTCTATAAACAGGCATAAGTTCCTAGTACGGCCAATAGTCTACTGTAACTCGAGTCTATACCACAAGGTAGGAAAACATCCTAGTCCTAGACTGATCAGACCTAGCGACAACAGCTATTCCATTCCCCGTCTCATGACATAACCGTACACAAGAAACTCTGCTAGGCGACCCCCTAAGCAGAGATGGCTAGTACTTAAGCTGGCTCCCTTCCC
>JAIUZE010074062.1:0-25645 GCA_022085475.1 Heliosperma pusillum
GAACTTGGGATAATTGCACTAAGTTATTTATCCATATTTGAATCTTTGAGTATTTAGTTGTTGTTAGTAATTTTTAGACTTGATTATCAATTCTCATGAAACACTTTCTCCATTTGTGTTTTTCCTACATGTTTCCCATTGTGAATATCATAGTTTGTAAGTAATTCAAGTTTTTGTTTCAATTAGTGTTTTAATTTGTGGTTAGATTAATTAATTTGTTAAATCGGTGTTTAGCAAGAGTCTAGATTAGATTTTTAGCAATCATCGCCTTCCCTTGGGTTCGATCCTTGTCTTACCCTTACTACCCTTTTACTTAGGTTGGTTTGAGTCTAGATTTGGCTTTATAAATTATTATTTGATTTAGCTAATTTGCGGATTTAACGACACCGTAAAAAAAAGCATCGTCAAATTTGGCGCCGTTGCCGGGGACGGCAATTTAGCTAAATATCAAATTGAACTCTTGTTAGTGTCATACTTTGTTTAGATTGTTTTTCAAATATTTTCTTTTTGTATTGTTTGTAGATTACTTGGTGTTGAAGTTACTAATTGTGTTGTTGAAGTGTTTTAGAGTTTATGCCTAGGTCACAAGAGGGACTTGGTGACCAAGACATTGACCCGGCTTCTAGTAGCATTTCCAATTGGTTGTTTTTGAATCCCCTCTATAGGAGACCCTTTTGGAGGGAGCCTAGTGAAGAGGAGTTTGAGAACAATATTTTTCAAGAACCACAAGAACAAGTGTTTGTGTCACCACCTAGATCACCACCTAGGAGACCGCCACCCTTGAACATCATCTACCCACCCGAAATGGAAGATAATAGAACTATTGGTGAGATCCGGGCAAGAAACTATGAAGAGCAACCGTTGTGCATCGCATACCCTCCCATGGGGGATGTAAATTTCGAGCTAAAGGGGTTCTTTGTTCATAATTTGCCAAGATTTCATGGAATGGTGGGGAATGATCCCAATAGGCACTTGGCCGAATTTCACATGATATGCCAAGGGGCCATCCCTCAAGGAGTGACCTAAGACCAATTTAAACTTAGGGCATTTCCATTCTCTCTACAAGATGCCGCTAAGGAATGGTTATTTTGTCTTCCGGCCCATTCCATCAATACTTGGGTGGGTTTGAAGAAGAAATTTCTTGAGAAATACTACCCGGATTCAAGGCATAACCACTCAAAGAAGCTCATCACTACCATTGAGCAAGACATGGGGGAGACTCTCTATGACTATTGGGAGCGATTCAAAAGCCTCGTGGCAAGGTGCCCGTATCATGGAATGTCGGGTGACGATTTATTGACGGCCTTCAATGAAGGATTATGCCAAAATGACCAAAGGATGATTATAGCCGCCACCGGAGGTGGCATTAATACACTTAATGTGGCCGAGGCCAACAACATTATTGAGAAGTTGGCTATGAACAATAGAAGCTACGGGAGGAAAATGAAAGGGGAGGAAGCTCTAGGAATGTTTCTTCCATGGAAGATTCTCATGCCTCTCAAAATCACAAACTCATGCAAGAGATGGGTGAACTCAAAAGCTTGGTATCCAACTTGGTTGTAAACAAAAGTAGCTCATTTTCTCAACACCCCAAATCACTTGAATGTTCTTATTGTGGAGGTGAACATGCTACAAATACATGTTACATCATGATTGAGCAAGGAGCCACCATGGAGAGTGTCAATGCCATGGGGTATGGGAACTACAATGCTAGAAACCCAAGTGGTGGAGGAATGTATAACCAAGTGGGAAATCGTGATCTTTTGGGGTGGGGAGGAGACAAATCAAAGAGGTTTGAAAATGGCCAATTCAACCACTTGAGAGCCCAAAATCCAACCCAAAACCGAAACTCAAATTTCAACCAAAATCCCCAAAGAAATTTCAACAACCCAAGACCCAACAATTCAAATTTCCCAAATAACTCTCAACCCCAAAGACAACCCAACCAAAATCCAAATCAAGGGAATTCTTCTTCTCAAGGGAATTTGAGTGACATCTTGCAAACACTTCTTGCCAACCAAGAGAAGGATATGGAGGAGGCAAGGAGGGATAGAGAGGAAGAAAGAAAGGATAGGGAGGCTAACAACCTTAGGGTGAACAACTTGGAAACCCAACTATCCCAAATGGCCTCAAATTTGTCAAAATCCCAAGCCTCAAGCTCCACAAGATTCCCATCTCAAACCATTCCCCCACCAAGGGAAAATGCTAGTGCCATGACATTGAGGGGTGGCAAGGAGTTGGAAGTGAATCCCCTTGGCAAGGGAAAGGAAAAGATGAAGAATATTGAAATGGAAACCATTGAGATTGAAGACCAAGGAGAATTGGTGGTTGGTCAAGAAGAGATATTGAGAAATGAGAAAGGGGGATCCACAAGCAAGGACCCCAAAGGAGACATTTCAAAGAAGGGCAAAGGCACTATTGAAGATGATGAAGTGGAAGAGTACATACCGGAAGTCCTATTTCCTAGTGCTTTGATAAGCACAAGGAAGTATGCCAAGGAGAATGACTTGTATGAGACTTTCCGAAAATGTGAGGTAAACATTCCTCTTCTTAACTTGTTGAATAGTGTCCCTAGGTATGCAAAGTTCTTGAAAGAACTTTGTACACCTAGGAGAAATCCTAAGAAAGGAACCCATAAGGTTAGGGTGAGTGAACATGTTTCGGCAATTTTCAAGCAAAATTTGCCAAAGAAATGTGGAGACCCGGGCATGTTCACTATTCCTTGCACTATTGGGGGGAAAAGTTTTAAACGTGCCATGCTAGACCTTGGGGCTTCTATAAACGTCATGCCTTTATCTATTTATGAGACCCTAGGTTTAGGACCTTTGTCTAAGACCGGGGTAGTCATTCAACTTGCCGATAGATCTAGTGTTTACCCCAAGGGCATGGTAGAGGATGTTCTAGTGGAAGTCGATAACCTTGTCTTTCCGGCGGATTTCTACGTCTTAGATATGGAATCTAGCTCTAGTGCCACCCCTCTCCTTCTTGGTAGGCCGTTTATGAAAACTTCAAATACCAAGATCGATGTTTCAAACGGGTGCTTGACTATGGAGTTTGAAGGAAAAAGATTAACTTACAATATATATGACTCCATGAGGCACCCGAGTGACCATCAATCTTGTTTTTTCTTGGATATCTTTGAGCCATTAGTGAATCAAATGTATAAACTTTGTGATAGAGACCCACTCGAGGTAGCTTTAACTAATCCCATGGAAGAGGAAGGTTTGCGCTTGTTGTTGGCCTTTGATGTGCAGGAATGTCTTGAAGAATTGGAGAAGGAAGAGCCAATAGAAACATATGAGGAGCTCAACGTCATAGAGATGCTGAAAACAGGGCAAGGCAGTGCTCGACGCAGCCTGCGTCACACGACGCAGCCTGCGTCGTACGACGCAGCCTGCGTCACTGGACGCAGCCTGCGTCCTGCACTGGCTAACCTTGTCCGAGTTGTTTGCTTTGAGTATTCCACTCCACAAGCCCCTCCCTTCCATTATCCAACCTCCTAAGGTCGAGTTGAAGACCCTCCCAAGCCATTTAAAGTACATCTTTCTAGGGGACAAGAACACCCTACCACTTATCATTTCAAGCACACTCACCGAGGACCAAGAAGGCAAATTGGTATCACTACTTGAAAAGCATAAGGAAACATTTGGGTGGAGCATAGCGGACCTAAAAGGGATAAGCCCGGTGACTTGCATGCACAAGATACGACTTGAAGTGGATGCCAAACCGGTCCGACAACCCCAAAGGAGGCTCAATCCACCCATGGCGGAGGTAGTGCAAGAAGAGGTAATTAAGCTATTGCAAATGGGTATCATTTTCCCTATTTCCGACTCTCGTTGGGTTAGCCCAACTCAAGTCGTACCCAAAAAGGGAGGAGTGACGGTAGTCAAGAATGCACAAGGAGACTTGGTCTCCACCCGACCCCAAACCGGTTGGAGAGTGTGTATTGACTACCGCCGCTTGAATGCGGTAACATTGAAAGACCATTTCCCGCTACCATTTATTGATCAAATGTTAGAAAGATTAGCGGGGAAAGCTTTCTATTGTTTCCTTGACGGTTACTCGGGGTATTTTCAAATCCCAATTGCACCCGAGGACCAAGTCAAGACCACATTCACATGCCCATTTGGTACATTTGCTTATCGTCGTATGCCCTTTGGTTTGTGTAATGCACCGGGAACTTTTCAACGGTGCATGTTGAGTATTTTCTCCGACTATGTAGAACGAATCATAGAAGTATTCATGGACGATTTCACCGTCCATGGGGACTCCTATGATGCATGTCTAAAACACCTTGCTCTTGTCTTAGAGCGATGCCAAGAGTCTCACCTCATTTTAAACTCCGAAAAATGTCATTTCATGGTGACTAGTGGCATCGTTTTGGGACATGTAGTGTCGGAAAGGGGGGTTGAGGTGGATAAGGCTAAGGTTGACATTATCAAAACCCTACCTTATCCCTCTAACACCCAAGACATTAGGTCTTTTCTAGGACATGCCGGTTTCTACCGGAGATTTATTAAGGATTTTTCCAAGATTGCTAACCCTTTATGCAAGCTTTTGCACAAAGAAGCGGAATTTGTTTTTGATGACAAATGTAGGAAAGCATTCAATGACTTGAAGGAGAGATTGGTCACCGCACCAATTATTCAAGCACCACGATGGGATCTTCCATTTGAAATCATGACCGATGCAAGTGACTATGCATTGGGAGTGGTTTTGGGTCAAAAGAGTGACAAGGGACCCCATGTGATCCAATATGCTTCTACCCTCTTGAATGATGCTCAAAAGAACTATTCCACGACGGAGAAGGAATTCCTTGGTGTGATTTATGCTCTAGAAAAATTCCGATCTTATCTCTTGGGCACAAAGGTGATCATCTACACCGATCATGCCGCCATTAGATACCTTGTGGCAAAGAAGGATGCCAAGCCAAGGTTGTTGAGATGGATTCTTCTTCTAAGTGAGTTTGATGTGGAAATAAAAGACAAGAAAGGGGTGAAGAATGTGGTGGCGGATCATTTGAGCCGGCTAAACCATGAAGGAAGACCATCATGCCCTCTTGAGGAGGTTGAAGGAGGTCTCCCTCATGAGTCACTTTATGCTATACAAGTGGAGGAGCCATGGTATGCTACCATGGTCAACTATTTGGTGACAAAGCGGCTCCCAAGCCATTTCTCTTCTCATCAAAAGAGCAAAGTCAAATCCGATGCCAAGTACTATACATGGGATGATCCTTACTTGTGGAAGTTTTGCCAAGATCAACTTGTGAGAAGATGTGTGCCCGAGAGTGAGATCCCTTCCATCTTACATCATTGTCATGACTATGCTTGTGGAGGACATTTTGGGCCACAAAGAACCGCTAGAAAAGTGCTTGAATGCGGTTTCTTTTGGCCAAGCCTTTTTAAAGATGCCCACAAATTTGTAAAGACTTGTGACCGATGTCAAAGGGTGGGGAATTTGACAAAGAGAAATGAGATGCCACAACAACCTCTTTTATATTGTGAGATCTTTGATGTGTGGGGAATTGATTTTATGGGCCCTTTTCCAAATTCCGGTGGTTATTTGTACATCCTCTTGGCGGTAGACTATGTGTCAAAATGGGTTGAAGCCATTCCTACCCGCACCGATGATGCCAAGGTAGTAGCCATTTTCATTCAAGAGAACATATTCTCTCGGTTTGGCTTTCCAAGGGCTATCATTAGTGATAGGGGGACCCATTTTTGCAACAAGGTGATTGGAGGCCTTCTCAAGAGGTATGGGGTGAATCATAAAATTTCCACGGCCTACCACCCACAAACAAACGGGCAAGCCGAACTCTCAAACCGTGAAATTAAAGGAATACTTGAAAAGACGGTGAATCCGGATAGAAAGGATTGGAGTAAGAGGCTAGTTGATGCATTGTGGGCATATAGGACCGCTTTCAAAACCCCCATTGGCATGTCCCCATTCCGTCTCATCTATGGCAAGGCTTGCCACCTCCCCGTGGAGGTTGAGCACAAAGCCTATTGGGCTATCAAATCTTTCAATCAAAACCAAGATGAGAGCGGTATGCACCGGAAGCTTCAATTACAAGAACTTGAAGAAATTCGCCAAGATGCTTATGAGAACTCTTCCATCTACAAAGAGAAAACAAGAAGATGGCATGATGGGATGATAAACCGTAGAGTTTTCAAGGAAGGTGATAAAGTTCTTGTGTTCCAAAACCGGTTTAAGCTCTTTCCGGGCAAGTTGAGGTCAAGATGGTTTGGACCTTACACCGTCAAGAAAGTGTTTACTCATGGGGCTATTGAAGTGGAGGGGCCCGGGGATGGAAAGCTCCTCAAAGTGAATGGCCACCGTCTCAAGCACTACTTCCAAGGATGTACCCGGGAGGGGGAAGAAGAGGTCTTGCTTGAAGACCCCATTTATCAAAGTTGAAAAGCTTGAAATAGCTAAGTCGAGCCATCGACTCTAAATAAACGGCAAAACATGTACATACTCTATCCTTGTGAATATTTCTTTGAAGTTTCTTTGTTAAATCTTAGCATTTAAGTTGTTTTAAGTTAGTTAGACATTGCATCAAACAAAATTTTTTGAAGTTACTAACGGTTTTGTGAAGTTTTGCGAGTTTTTGGCCGCCTCGGGATGCGTGCCACGGATAAAAAGTTCGGGAATCGATGGAATTTAGATATTGGAGGTTATTATGGACCATTGAAGTGAATTTGCAAGTATGGAGGTGTTTGGAATACTTAGCAAAAATTTTGCTAAGTGCAAAAGGCAAGGTGATCCGGCAGTGAAGGACGCAGCCTGCGTCGTGACGACGCAGCCTGCGTCGTAGGACGCAGCCTGCGTCGAGCGCAGATTTCGTTTTATGCTTTAGCCTTTGCCCGTGTTCTTCATAAAACACAGAACCCATCTCCTTCTTTGCTTTTCACGACAAACACACCCAAAACCTACCCCAATCCCTCAAAAATCCATCTTTCTCACTCAAATCTTCCACAACTTTCATCAAAATCAATCCCATTCTTCTCCCTAATCATTTTTCTACACTCAATAACCCCAAAAATCAATCTCACTCACCCTAAAACTCAGAAAATCCGTCTTAAAAAAAAAAAACCTAGATTTTTTTTCCCTCAAATTCGTTTTTTCGGGTCTTTAGTTGGGTTTTTAAGGCTACTTGTCGAATTCCTAACTATTTCTAATCATCAAGGAACTTGAATCTTGTGGAAAAGCAAAGGTATAACTTCATACTCGACTTTTTCATCAATCTTCAAGTTTTTGCTCGAATTAGGCTAGCTTTAGTCTTAGGTTGAGTTCCCCTTTCCCCTTGCTTGATTGTGTAGTTAGGATTGGATAAACTTTTCTGAGTAAGGTAAAGAAATTCAACAAACACTAGCTTTTTGAGGTGTAGAAATTGTTGCTCACCAAGTGTTTGTTGAATTGCTTGAGTGAAAATTTTTTCGAGTGTTTGCTTCTTGTTGTTGTAGTGTGTTGTTTGTTACATTTTGCAGAAATGGCACCAAAGATCTCTAAGTTGTTTGGCAAGGGAAAAAATGAGAGGGCCGCGGTGAGTGAGCCCGACACCGAGGTTGAAGCGGTGTTCATGGGCTATGAGAGGATGCAAGCTCAACATAAGAAAATTTGGGATCAAATATCCACTCACCCTCTTGTAGCAACCAAATTCTTTTGCCCAACCACCCTCCATGCCTTAGGCATGTTCGACTTGACAAGGGACATGCTAGCTAAAGTAGGGCTAGAGGCTTATCTCGAGCAAAACTCCTGGGATTACACCTATAGGAGTTTTGCATACGAGTTTCTAGCAACCTTGTCGGAGTTGGATGTGCCCGAAGGTGCGGAGAAAGCCTACCGATTCCGATTGAACCAAACTTGGCATGAAGCCCCAACTTCCGAAATCCGTCAAATCCTAAAAATCACCCAGCAACCGGTAGACATTAGATGCCCAAGGGGCAAAATGCACCAGATGTGGGATAACATTGCCGATGACCATGGCCCGTCTAAGGATGCCAAACTGTCAGCCATCACCCACCCCGTACTCCGCCTAATTACTAGGTTCCTTACCACCATTTTCAAATCCGCGGGAGAACCCACCAAAGTGCCGGAGAAGATCCGGCTATGTCTGTGGACTATGCTTTCGGAGGGGGTAGGGATCCCGGATTGGGCCGATTTGTTTTTGAGAGCTTGCATCAAGCATAGGCAAAAATCGGCAAGGACGAGCATCCATTGTGGGGGGGTAATTTCTTTCTTGGTAAGGCATTATGAGGGGGGCATTCCTAATGGTCAAGCGGTGAACATATGTAGGGGTTTGATGAGGTACAACCGTCTTGGGCTAGAAGAAGTTCACATGTTTAAGACTAGCAAGGAGCAACCCTTGAAAGGGTTTTGGTTGGGAAGTGACGGGCTAAGCTACATGAAGTTGCCTAGACCTCAAAACAATCCTTTACCTAGAGGACCCGCGGCATGGGATTTTGTTTGTCCTAGGGAGGAAAGTTTGGGGGTAAGTAGTGCGGAGGAGGAGGAGGAGGTAGAAGAAGTGCCTTTGAGGCAAAGGAGGGTAAGGAGAGAAGGTGGTGGGGGAAGTGAGCATTTGAGAGAGGAGATTGAGATCCTTGCAATTGAGCAAGGCCCTTCCCAAACCACCAATTTTGAACAACAACAACAACAACAACAACAACAACCACCACCACCATTTCATTTCCAATCACCATTCCAAAGCCACCATGATACCGACACCCCCATGTTTGATGCGGAGGGTCGTTCTAGCACACCCGTGGAGCCATGGCAACAACAAATGGCTAACTATTTTGCTAGCACCAACGACGTCTTGGCACACATTAGAGGGAGGGTGGATGCCTCAAACACTTGGCAACAACTTCAAGGAGGTAGGCTTGAGAGTTTGAATGATTGGCACAATGTTGTGGAGGAGAGGGAGAGATTGAGGGCGGAGGCCGAGAGGGCTCAAAGTGAGGAATGGAGGAGGATGCTAGACGGGCAAGAGGAAGCCCGCCTATGAAGAGAGCAACAAGATAAAAGATGGCGGGAACAAAATGAAATGTGGGCCACCCAAAATGCTTGGAGGGAGCAAGCTACGAGCCACTTTAACGTTCAAAATGAGCGCCACCACACCTATCTTCAAGACTCCTATGAGGATGCGGTGGCACATGAGGACGTCTATGGCTTAGCTAGCTCTCTCTTTGGGATGTCCATGCAACAAAACCCGGGCTACCCTTTTCCTTACACCCAAGCAACCCTTGATGAAGGCATGGAGCGAAGAAGGCGGATTAGAGAAGAAAGGGATAGGAGGAGAAACTGAGGAGGTGCCTCGGGGTCTTCTCCTTTCGATAATTGATGAGGTAACATTTTTCTTCTCCTCCACAATGAGGACATTGTGTATTCTGTTTGGGGCCAACCAAGTAACCATGATTTGCATTAGTGGAGTAATAAGGGGGTGATATAAGGAGTGGATTTGTATGGAGGTTGTTGAGGAAAGACCATCTCGCTATGCCTTGGGATAAGGCAAAGATGGTCATACTACTTTATTTGGAGCTATAAGGAGGGAGGAATTGAGTTGAGTCGGAGTAGGTGGCATGTCGTGTCCTTAGTCTTGAGGGATGATATAAGGAGGGGGAGTGAGAGAAGAGTGTCACAAGAATTGAGTTTTTTTTTTATTTTGTTTTTGTCATTGGTGGATTGTTTAAGAGGGAGTATAAGAAGGGTGTAGTGAGGGAAGAGAGGTCAATACCTACACACACACTTTGTTGGGCTCGTGTCTTTTGTGCTAATCTCGAGTTTACTCGGGACGAGTAAAAGTCCAAGTGTGGGGGTGTTTGACAACGTCAAATATTGTCGTGTCTAGTAGCAATTTTTAGAGTCTTTCGTCTTACTTTTTACGGGTCATTAGCTATGTTTTATGTTAGTTTTAGTTTTTGTAATAATGTTAATATTTAGTATTTTAAGTCATTTTTAGAGTCAAATCCCGAAAGTCAATAAAAGTCAAACCCGAAAACCCGAGACCCAAAACCCGGAAATTTTGAATGGGCTAGCAATGAATCATCAAGGTATTAAGACCAAGCCCATTGGGTCAATGGAAGTCAAGGCGGGGTCAATATCCATGGGGTCAACGAAAGTCAAGAAGGAAAACAAGGCAAAATTTGGGCAGTGCTCGACGCAGCCGGCGTCAGCACGACGCAGCCTGCGTCGTAGGACGCAGCCTGCGTCGTAGGACGCAGCCTGCGTCGTAGGACGCAGCCTGCGTCATCTCTCACCACGAGTTTTTCTCATTTTCTCGTCTTGTCTTTTGGAAGCCCGCCTTTCAAGGCCCCTAGGTTTGCGGACCAAGGGTATAAAAGAAGATTTCTGAAGAGAGGCAAGGGCATCAAGCATTCAACATACAACATTATTTTCCTTAGCATTTTTCTCTACTTTGTTCTTGAAGTTTGGCTTTTGTAATGGGTTTTTGCTTAGAAACGGGTTGTAATATGAAGACTATGGGTATCTAATCTTCTTTTGCTTAGTGTAATTTGAACAAGTTCTTCCATTTTAGCATTGTAAGACCTTTTTAATCCTTCCTTCTCTATTTAATTCCATTTTCCTTGTTTGAATTTCATTGTTGAATGAATTGTTGTTAAGACTAACCATCTTAGTAATTGTTTGTTTGATTAAATTGCTTTGTCTTGATGAATTTGGTTGATTTGTCTTGATATTTGTTGAAGCAACTTGAAAGTTTGTAACTTTGGTTTAAAAGTTGGAACCTTTTTAGTGGAATTTGGATTATTGTGTGTTTAGGACATGGTTTAATGTTTTATTACATGATTCTAGCATGCTTCTTTGGTTTTGTGCTTAAAGCTTGCATCTTTATTTATGCTTATGTTTTAATAAGTATGGGTTTAGTTGTATTGAGTCATTTATGGATGGTTTAATTCATTGGTGGCTAGTTTTTAGAAGTTTGTAGTAGATAATTAGAGAAAGGAAGGAAAGGAGGGATCTTTACTTTGTTAATTGTGGGGGAACTTGGGATAATTGCACTAAGTTATTTATGTAACAACCCGAAAAGTACCCAATTTTTCTAGTAAAATATCTTACGAGTACTTTTCAGCAAAACTTGAGTTTTAAAATAGAATTTATTGTTACGAGTCGTATTTTGAAATTCCGAGTTCGTATTTGGAATTTTTGAGAGATTCCATGAGAATCCCGTTTTTCAGTCAACTTTGACTTTCGTTGACTTTTTCCCGACTCGCCTTGTAAGTTTGAAGACCGAAATTTTATTTAAAAAAATAATATTTTTAATTTATTTTTATTAAGATTTATTTAGATTTATCATAATTTAATATAATTATTTTGAATTTATTCGGAATTAAAGAATAACTTTTACGGTTTAATCCCGAACATCATTTAACTATTCCCGAGTCATTTTAAATCCCGAAACAAACCCGAAACCCGACTTGGGCATGAGTCACACTCCCCATGTCATCTTTTTCCACTCATATGGGATCTTTTAATTAAAATGATTAAACTAATAATAATATCTAAGATATTTACAACTTTATCGATCCGTCAGTTTAAATTACGCAAATCGATAAATCAGACCCGATTTCTTTGATGAACCACACGGCTCTTCTTCCTCTCTTAAAGCTTGATATTTTCCTTTCTTTTGATTAAAATAACATAATATCTTGATATTTGATTTAATTAACTTAATATCTAATTAATTACCGTAATATAATTATTAAACCTGAGTCAATTCCGTAACAACAATTTCAAAACCCGACTCCATATTTCTTCTATATGTACACGGCTCACACCCACCCACTTTACTCACTAACAACTTTTCATTTTACAATAAATCAAATTAAGATCTAATTAATCGTTCTTCATCGTTCTTCATTCGTTCTTCGTCGTTCTTCATCCGTTCTTCGTCGTTCTTGAGCAAAATCATCATAAAACCTTCATTTCTTAATTAAATCCGTCCTAACTTATATTTCTAGAATCTCCTCTTCGCTCTCCATCTTCAAGTACGGTTTATTTTCAATTCCGTCAAAATCGTTTTCAACACTTTAATTATGGAAAATCAAGTTTAAGTTCTAATAATGTTTTTCTTGTCATTTCTTATAGGGGAAGATTTTGAAGACGAGTTTGGTGACTCGTATATATTAGGGGAAAAATTAGAAGACGGGTTTCTTAGTTTATACTTCTTATTTTGGTGCTAATTGATTTTGCTAGCTAAGGTAACGATTCCGAGTTACTCGACGATTTAATGTTACATAGCTTTTGTTTCTTTTGTTTTTGGTTCATCTTTTGTTTTAGTTCATATTTTTGTTACTTATGATTTTTAGTAGTAACATGATAAGTAGTATGATTTTTATGTTGTATGTAATTTTTAATATGTTTAGTGTTCTTGATGAATTTGGATGATTGTTCATAATAATGATTTTTATATGAATGATGGTTGAATTGGATGTTTAAAAATGGATGTTGTTAATAAAAATCATGTTAGAATTAATTTGGAGGGGTGGTGGTTTTGGACCGAGTATGGTGGCCAAAGGTGGGGCTGGAAAACCGACCCAAACCAGCCGGTTCAGGCCGGTTCAGGCCGGTCCAGCCGGTCTGGATTTGGTCCGGGTATGGTCCTTGGGTGTTGTGTCGATACTTGATTGTTATGTTGTTGTTTTGACGGGTTTTAAATATGTTAAAGCATGCGGGAAATATTAGGAAACGGTTTTTAGTAAAGTCGATAAAAAACCCAAAACAGCCCGTGGGCCCAGTTCAGGCCCGTGTCTTGGTCGGCCCAAGTCAGCCCGTGGGTCCCTTCCTTGGTCTTGTGACGGTTTTTGAGTTATTGCCATTTTATCGTGTTTTGTAATATTTAGCAAGTGGGAAATGTTAATAAGTAAAATATTTAATTAAAAAGGTTTTTCATAAAATTATTATTTCTCACATGTTAGACATTATAATACAAAATCGTAGTTTAAATTGATATCCTTTAAGTGAAGCGGGTTTTTAGTAAGATTAAATAATTCATATGTTAGAAGTTTTAATAAAATAACATGTAATGAATATGATGATTTTTATGATCAAGTCAATGTGGTAAAGACTCTGTTTCTAGCCGGTTTGACCAAACAGGTTTGGTCAAACTAAGATCTAGTCAGCCCCGTTTTGATTGATGACCCGTCGCGGGACTCGGGTCGGGGATTTGTCGTCAAGTAAGGTTGTATTTAATTAATGAATTAGCCTTAGTAGATATGAGGCGATATGATATTTGATTATGATTTATATGCAATTAGTCACATGATAGGAAGTTTTCCCGTGACTGATTGATTATATGGTTGGTGTCGTGTTGACTAAGTATCCATAGAGAATTATGAGTATATGGCGTCTTGACCATTCTAATTCTAAATGAGTATCTTGGACCATGACATTGATAGGCCTTACTATCTTTAACGAGCATATGGAGTTTACAGCTTGATAGCTTTTGTGGTCACTGGCTTGGCCTGTGATTACCAAGTCGGGGCATGGCTGCCTAAGAGTTCCACTTCGGGAATGGAGCCAGCTTAAGTACTAGCCATCTTGCTTAGGGGGTCGCCTAGTAGAGTTTCTCATGTACGGTTATGTCATGGGACGGGGAATGGAATAGCTGTTGTCACTAGGTCTGATCAGTCTAGGAATAGGATGTTTTCCTACCTTGTGGTATAGCCTCGAGTTACAGAAGTCGACTATTGACTGGACTAAGAACTTATGCCTGTTTGTAGAAGTATTTGTCTTTCATGTTTGTATGATTCTATGAATCTTAGAAGGTGAGATGCAAGCCGGCTAAGGTTGCTAGAGTTTGGATTACCGGATGTTAACTGATTCACATGATATTATGTTGGATTAGGGTTTGAGTGTATCATGGCCATGTTAACGGTAACCTTTGAGCTAGCATACCAGCTTCCCTACCTCGTGTTATAGTTTATTATCGGTTTCACATGATAGCTTTCATACGATAGGTTGTATGTTGTTAATTGTATTCATAACATGAACATCATATCGTATTATGTTAAAGTGTTTTGTATTTTCAGATACATCTCTTATGTTATGTCATGTTTTTTTTAATTTTTGTTAAAACTTGACATTTCGTGGGTGGTGGGGACGCGGAAGTACTCCCCACTGACTGTGGCTTCCGTGTTTATATTTAATGCGGTTGGCAGGTTTGTGATGCATACTTGGGTACATTGACGAGCTAGCGAGTGAAGTATTACCTTGGACCTATATTCGGTTCTTAGGATTGTATATTATTATACACTATTTTATTTCCGTATTTATACGGGAGATATGTCTCCCGTTTTGGATAATTCTTATGTATAATATTATTTCCTTTTGTTATGAACTTTTTTCTTTAAGACACCTTTGTTATGATGAATATATTTAATAGTAGGTTCCGGTTTTAAAATTTACCGATTTTCACTAAAGTGAACCTATTAGAAACGTATTCTCATCTTTTATTTATTTAAATTACTTGTTTATCTTTCCGCAAAAATTTGAGGGTGTCACAGTTGGTATCAGAGCATTTTTGCTCCCGATGCACGTTTGTGTACCCTTGTATAAATAACTTGACCTTAATAAAATAATAAACTTGTGAGATAGAATGGTAGGATGGGTAGAGAATTATGAGTATATGGCGTCTTGACCATTCTAATTCTAAATGAGTAGCTTGGACCATGACATTGATAGGCATTACTATCTTTAACGAGCATATGGAGTTTACAGCTTGATAGCTTTTGTGTCACTGGCTTGGGCCTTTTGATATCAAGCCGGGGGCATGGCTGCCTAATTGCTTCCACTTTGGGAATGGAGCCAGCTTAAGTACTAGCCATCTCTGCTTAGGGGGTCGCCTAGTAGAGTTTCTCATGTACGGTTATGTCATGGGCCGAGGAATGGGTTAGCTGTTGTCGCTAGGTCTGATCAGTCTAGGGCTAGGATGTTTTCCTACCTTGTGGTATAGACTCGAGTTACAGAAGCGATATGACTGTCCTAAGAATTATGCCGGTTTCTAGACGTCTTGGGTCTTTCATGTTTTGTATGATTCTTGAATCTTAAGAGGTGAGATGCAAAGCCGGCTAGTAAAGGTTGATAGAAGTTTGGATTACCGGTTGTTAACTGATTCACATGATAGTTTGTATGATTAGGGTTGAGTGTATCATGGCCATGTTTTAAAGGTAACCTCTGAGCTAGCATACCAGCTTCCCTACCTCGTGTTATAGGTTGTTATTAGATTCACATGATAGCTTTCATATGATAGGTTATATGTTAGTTAATTGTTTCATAACATGAAAAGCATATCATTTATGTTAAGGTTTTGTATTTTCCATATACATTGCTTTTATGTTATTCATGTTTAATTAAACTCGACATTTCGTGGATGGGAGAACTCGGAGTTACTCCCCACTGACTGTGGCTTCCGTGTTTATATTTAATGCGGTCGAACAGGTGGTGAATGCATATTTGGGGTACATTGGCGAGCTAGCGAGCGAAGTATTTACCTTGGACCTATATTCGGTTCTTAGATTGTATATTATTATACACTCTTTTATTTCCGTATTTAAACGGGAGATATGTCTCCCGTCTTGTATAATTCTTATGTAAAATTTTATTTCCTTTTCATTATGAACCTTTGTATTTAAGACACCTTTATTATGTATTCTCATATTTTATTCAGTTAAATTATTTTTTTTCTTTCCGCAAATTTGAGGGTGTCACAGTTGGTATCAGAGCATTTTTGCTCCCGACGCACGTTTGTGTACCCTAGTATAAATAACTTGACTTAATAAAATAATAAACTTGTGAGATGGAAGGGTAGGATGGGTAGATTAGGATTTATGTTGTAGTCTATTTGTTTATGCTAATTGTTAGGAGTAACTTAATTTGTTTGGTTTCTTATGAAGATGGTTGGACCTCGTGTAGAAGAGATCGTTGTTAGTGCCAACCAGGTCCCTCCTCATAGAGAAGACAATTGCCAAGGAGGCTATGCTTGGGTGGCTAGCCAAATTGCTAGGAGCAATATTACGCCTTATGGTGGAATATGTGTTACCTAGAAGGAGTGTCCTCTACCGAAGATTTGAAGATTTACAAGCTTAATTAAAGTGAATTCCTTCGTCATCTATAAATTCTCTCGTCCTTATTGTATTATGCTCTCTTCCTTCTATCTAGGAGCTTCTTTCTCTTCCAACCTATTTGCCTCTTGGAAATTACTCTAGATAGTTCCTCCATCTTACTATTGGTATCCTTACCTTCCTTTTGTAACATTTTTATGGATATCATACCCATTTGTTTATGGTATATTATACTTAGTAGGAAGAACTTTGAATTTTGTGGAATATTAGTGTTTGTTGGAAGGAACTTGTGATTTGAGGAAAATGGTATAGATCTAATTTCACCATATGGTGGTGAGAGTTGGTACCTTGAGGAAGAAGTTTTGAATATGGTACCTAACCATCCTATTAAGCTAGTTTCATGTTCAGATGATTATAAGGATTTGAGGATAGACTTAGGATGAAACTTTCCTGGTGGTTTTAGACTATGAAAGCTTAATGTTGCAATATCGTTTTGAGGATCGAAATAATCATAATGATAGTTGGTAGTAGTGGTTAAGAATTTTAGTGATTCTTTAAGTGTTACTTGAGAAATTGATGGCTTTAAATGTTGAACCTTAACGGGAATAATTACCTTGTGGAAAGTTTAGATTTGGATGACCCAACTTGAAGAATATTGTTATAAGCAAAAACCGATGTATTGAGAGTTTGGAAGAGATAAATAAATTGATTTACGGTTGCATTGCCCTATGTTTGGCAAAAGTTAAGAGAAATGAGATTTGTGTGACTAATCTCTTTGAGGTTTTGTGATTCAACTTTTGAGGATGAGAAGGTTAATTGTTAATAATTTAGAGAAATGAATTTTTGGAATAAATTGGATCAAAGGATTTCATGATAAATCTCTTTTACCTTATGGTTGTTAGCGGTCTTGTTTCCCTAATTATAAATATTTTGATGGTGGGTTCCAATAAGAGTTTTGAAGGAACTAAGAAGATTAGAGTTCGTAATGAATCTTACATGGGTTGTTAGTTATGAAGTTTACCGTATCGATGGACCTTAGAAGATTGTAATTGAATTTGAATAATGGGGAGAGGTTACTCGATGTGTCGTACTTATGAAATATTTTGGTAGGAATCCGATGATTGAAAATGTTGAGGATATATTGCACTCTCTTGAGGACTAGATTCTGTTGCAGTTAGTATTGTCGAGTTACAATCGACATTAGAATTTTCATAGAGGGAAGATAGTATTGGGGTTCATCATTCTTTCTTCTTTCTTCTTTCCTTCTTTCTTTCTTCTTTCTATTCGATTTATTCTTTCGAATATTCCGTTCCTTCTATCGATTATCATTTCTCTTAGATAGATTTTTAGAAGCTTTAGTTAGAAACTTTAAGCATAGATAGTAGAGTTATTACCTTTACTATAAAATTTTTGAACTAAAAGCTTCTGGAAATGTTTTATGATTTCAAGTATTTTACCGTCAAGGAGTGTTGAGACCTGTTATTGGAGACGTTCGATAACTAGTTTTCTCATTTATTGATGCGAAAATGTATCTTTTAAGTCTTTGACTTGGGACGTTGATGTTCTTAATTGCAGACGAGAACCTTCCGTTCCATTGATAAGACCCTGTATTTTTAATACAAGTATATTTTTAACAATTTTGAGATAGACCTACATATATGTCACATTACTTCTTCTAAGTTTCGAGGACGAAACTTTTTAAAAGGAGGGGTGATTGTAACAACCCGAAAAGTACCAAATTTTTCTAGTAAAATATCTTACGAGTACTTTTCAGCAAAACTTGAGTTTTAAAATAGAATTTATTGTTACGAGTCGTATTTTGAAATTCCGAGTTCGTATTTGGAATTTTTGAGAGATTCCATGAGAATCCCGTTTTTCAGTCAACTTTGACTTTCGTTTACTTTTTCCCGACTCGCCTTGTAAGTTTGAAGACCGAAATTTTATTTAAAAAAATAATACTTTTAATTTATTTTTATTTAGATTTATTAGAATTTATGATAATTTAATAAAATTATTTTGAATTTATTCGGAATTTATAATAAGGTTTTACGGTTTAAATCCGAGCATCATTTAACTATTCCCGAGTCATTTTAAATCCCAAAACAAACCCGAAACCCGACTTGGGCATGAGTCACACTCCCCATGTCATCTTTTTCCACTCATATGGGATCTTTTAATTAAAATGATTAAACTAATAATAATATCTAAGATATTTACAACTTTATCGATCCGTCAGTTTAAATTACGCAAATCGATAAATCAGACCCGATGTCTTTGATGAACCACACGGCTCTTCTTCCTCTCTTAAAGCTTGATATTTTCCTTTCTTTTGATTACAATAACGTAATATCTTGATATTTGATTTAATTAACTTAATATCTAATTAATTACCGTAATATAATTATTAAACCCGAGTCAATTCCGTAACAACAATTTCAAAACCCGAACTCCATTATTTCTTTCTATATGTACACGGCTCCACACCACCCACTTTTACTCATAAACAACTTCTTTCATTTTACCAATAAATCAAATGAAGATCTAATAATCGTTCTTCATCGGTTCTTCATTCGTTTTTCGCGTTTCTTCATCCGTTTCTTCGTAGTTCTTGAGCAAAATTCATAAACCTTCATTTATTAATAATACGTCTCACGTATATTTCTAGAATCTCCTCTTCGCTCTCCATATTCAAGTACGGTTTTATTTTCAATTCCGACAAAATCGTTTTCAACATTTAATTATGGAAAATCAAGTTTAAATTCTAATAATGTTTTTCTTGTCATTTCTTATAGGGGAAGATTTTGAAGACGAGTTTGGAGACTCGTATATTTTGGGTGAAGATTAGTAGACGGGTTTTTCTTATTTTATACTTCTTATTTTGGTGCTAATTGATCTTGCTAGCTAAGGGAACGATTCCGAGTTACTCGACGATTTAATGTTACAATCCTTTGTTTCTTTTGTTTTTGGTTCATCTTTTGTTTTAGTTCATATTTTTGTTACTTATGATTTTTAGTAGTAACATGATAAGTAGTATGATTTTTTATGTTGTATGGAATTTTTAATATGTTTAGTGTCCTTGATGAATTTGGATGATTGTTCATAATAATGATTTTTATATGAATGATGGTTGAATTGGATGTTTAAAAATGGATGTTGTTAATAAAAATCATGTTAGAATTAATTTGGAAGGGTGGTGGTTTTGGACCGTGTAGGGTGGCCGGAGGTGGGGCTGGAAAACCGACCCAAACCAGCCGGTTCAGGCCGGTCCAGCCGGTCTGGATTTGGTCCGGGTATGGTCCTTGGGTGTTGTGTCGATACTTGATTGTTATGTTGTTGTTTTGACGGGTTTTAAATATGTTAAAGCATGCGGGAAATATTAGGAAACGGTTTTTAGTAAAGTCGATAAAAACCCAAAACAGCCCAAGTCAGCCCAAAACAGCCCGTGGGCCAGTTCAGGCCCGTGTCTTGGTCGGCCCAAGTCAGCCCGTGGGTCCCTCCCTTGGTCTTGTGACGGTTTTTGAGTTATTGACATTTTATCGTGTTTTGTAATATTTAGCAAGTGGGAAATGTTAATAAGTAAAATATTTAATTAAAAAGGTTTTTCATAAAATTATTATTTCTCACATGTTAGACATTATAATACGAAATCGTAGTTTAAATTGATATCCTTTAAGTTAAGTGGGTTTTTAGTAAGATTAAATAATTCACATGTTAGAAGTTTTAATAAAATAACATGTAATGAATATGATGATTTTTATGATCAAGTCTATGTGGTAAAGACTCTGTTTCTAGCCGGTTTGACCAAACGGGTTTGGTCAAACTAAGATCTAGTCAGCCCCGTTTTGATTGATGACCCGTCGCGGGACTCGGGTCGGGGATTTGTCTTCAAGTAAGGTTGTATTTAATTAATGAATTAGCCTTAGTAGATATGAGGCGATATGAGATTTGAATATGATTTATATGCAATTAGTCACATGATAGGAAGTTTTTCCCGTGACTGTTTAAGTATATGGTTGGTGTCGTGTTGACTAAGTACCCATAGAGAATTATGAGTATATGGCGTCTTGACCATTCTAATTCAAAATGAGTATCTTGGACCATGACATTGATAGGCCTTACTATCTTTAACGAGCATATGGAGTTTACAGCTTGATAGCTTTTGTGTCACTGGCTTGGGCCTTTTGATACCAAGCCGGGGGCATGGCATCCTAAGAGTTTCCACTTTGGGAAGGGAGCCAGCTTAAGTACTAGCCATCTCTGCGTAGGGGGTCGCCTAGCAGAGTTTCTTGTGTACGGTTATGTCATGAGACGGGGAATGGAATAGCTGTTGTCGCTAGGTCTGATCAGTCTAGGACTAGGATGTTTTCCTACCTTGTGGTATAGCCTCGAGTTACAGAAGTCGACTATTGACGGTACTAGGAACTTATGCCTGTTTGTAGACGTATTGGTCTTTAATGTTTGTATGATTCTATGAGTTTTAGAAGGTGAGATGCAAGCCGGCTAAGATTGATAGAGTTTGGATTACCGATTGTTAACTGATTCACATGATTACGTGTTGATTAGGGTTTGAGTGTATCAGGGCCATGTTACATGGTAACCGCTGAGCCAGCATACCAGCTTCCCTACCTCGAGTTATATTTTATTATCGGATTCACATGATAGCTTTCATACGATAGGTTATATGTTAGTTATTTGTTTCATAACATGAAAAGCATATCTTATATGTTAAAGTTTTGTATTTCCCATATACATTGCTTTTATGTTATTCATGTTTAATTAAACTCGACATTTCGTGGCTGGGAGAACTCGGAGTTACTCCCCACTGACTGTGGCTTCCGTGTTTTTATTTAATGCGGTTGGCAGGTTTGTGATGCATACTTGGGTACATTGACGAGCTAGCGAGCGAAGTATTTACCTTGGACCTATATTCGGTTCTTAGGATTGTATATTATTATACACTCTTTTATTTCTGTATTTATACGGGAGATATGTCTCCCGTTTCAGATACTTTTTATGTATACTATTATTTCCTTTTTGTTATGAACCTTTTTCTTTAAGACACCTTCGTTATGATGAATATATTTAATGATAGGTTCCGGTTTTAAAATTTACCGATTTTCACTAAAGTGAACCTATTAGAAACGTATTCTCATCTTTTATTTATTTAAATTACTTGTTTATCTTTCCGCAAAAATTTGAGGGTGTCACAATTTATCCATATTTGAATCTTTGAGTATTTAGTTGTTGTTAGTAATTTTTAGACTTGATTATCAATTCTCATGAAAAACTTTCTCCATTTGTGTTTTTCCTACATGTTTCCCATTGTGAATATCATAGTTTGTAAGTAATTCAAGTTTTTGTTTCAATTAGTGTTTCAATTTGTGGTTAGATTAATTAATTTGTTAAATCGGTTTTTAGCAAGAGTCTAGATTAGATTTTTAGCAATCATCGCCTTCCCTTGGGTTCGATCCTTGTCTTACCCTTACTACCCTTTTACTTAGGTTGGTTTGAGTCTAGATTTGGCTTTATAAATTGTTATTTGATTTAGCTAATTTGCGGATTTAACGACACCGTAAAAAAAAGCATCGTCAATCATTTACAATTAGTTTAGCTTATTCAAGAAAAATATTTGCAGTAAGTAAACCAAATTTATTGATTATATTAAAAAAATATGTACTTAATGTGAATAAATTCAATTAGGCAAATTAAAACTACTCTAAATGCATCAAAACGAGCACTAGGTGCATGAAAATTGTTACATGCATGAAAACAATTACTATGTGCATGAAAATAACTAGCTCTAGATGCATGAAAATAAGTAGTAGGTGCATTAAAATTGTTAGATACATGAAACTGACTACTAGGTGCATTAAAAAGAGTAAAATCTATTTCGACTCGATTTCCGTCAGTAGCTTATAAATTTCCGGCCAAGAAATATGTCATCTAGCCATAATATTCAACGTCGAATCCAAATATTTTGTTAGTTTTAAAAAATAAATTTTGTAAGGCGGAGTTCTCACGGTTCTCATTATCTTAGTGGTTCTCACCGGATCCCAATTCTATATATATATATATATATATATATATATATATATATATTATATATATATATATATATATATATATATATATATAATATATATTGTAACCACCCGCCAATGTACCCTATTTTTATAGTAAAAATATTATACGGATACTTTTCAGCGAAATTTAGTTTTAGTTTAGAATTAAATTTCCCGTGTCTAATTTAGAATTTCCGAGTTCGTATTTGGACTTTACGCGAGATTCCGAGTAAGTTACGTCTTAAGACATTTATGGGCTTTTCTCATGATTTTTGTACTTACTCCTTCATATACTCCCTCATAACCCTAACGCCCTCATTCAATCTTCTTCTTCCTCACCAAGTAAACCCCAAATCCCTAGCCTCCATATTTGATCGATCTTAGAATCGTCACTACTCATTCATTTCTCGCTCAAATTCACTAAAGTTCGTCTTATTCTTTCCCTCTCATCGTCCTATATCCGTATTGGTAATAAAATTATCGTCTTTCTCGCTTTTCAATTTATCTGTCTTTCGCAAAGGTGAATTATATTCATCTTTTATTATCTAATTGTAGGTGGTGACCTCCAAGACCCCAACAAAGACTACTTCTTGATAGAAGAGGACATCGACGCGGATTGAAGACGTGAAAAGGTAACGGTGAAGGGTTACTCGATATCATTTATGCGTTTTAATGTGTTTTCTATTTTAGAAATCGTATTTAGAATAAGGTTAGTAATCATAGGAATTGTGTTGTTGATGATGGTTGTTGTTAGTTGTTAATTGATATGAGAATTGATGGTTTGTGTTAATAAATGTTGATTGTTTTATATTGTTGACAAGTTGAAAGAAATGAGGATCGCGTGCCTGAGACAGGATGCTGGCAGCGTCCATTGACGCTGGCAGCGTCGTGAGGACGCTGGCAGCGTTGCCTGGCGCTGGCAGCGTTTCTTGCTGCCAGTTTTTCCCAAAATCGAACCTTTGAATTTTATTCCCGCCTTGACTTTCCTTGACCCTTTGTACCTAGTCTTCTTGCATTGATGATTTGTTTGTAGGCCACTCCAATTGACGGGTTTGGGTCTCGACTCTCGGGTTTGACTTTGACCTTTGTTGACTCTTGGGTTTGAACTTGACTTTTGTTGACTTTCGGGTTTGACTTTGAATATTAATGTTTCGAATTTATGATAATCCTTTCGCTTGTATCGCATGTTTTATGACGGTTTTTGGTATGTTCCACTTTGAGTCGGTTTTACAATTGTTACGGTTTGAGCACTAATTTCCTAATGTGCTTTGTACTCTCATTCCCTTGGCTACCTCCACGTTCGTAAGGCTGGAATGTGGGAACGGGGAATGTATCCTTACTGCTTGATTGCATGTGTTAGTGGGCATATGACGACGTTGTTGGGAGGCGAACGCTTTGCGTTGATCGACCCGGCCGTCAAATGTTGTATACTTGCGAGGTGGTGTCATTGCATGTAGCGTACCGCTTGTTATGATGCTTGTGCTCTTTTCCGCCTTTTTCGTGAATGTCGACCGAATTTGGGGTACTCGGCGTCTATGATTGACCGAGTCTTGGATGCGAAATGTTTATCGCATGTCGAACCGGAAAATGTGATTTCGGGAGTCCGGCCAGATTTAGACTAGGACCGTATTATTATCGTCGGTCTACCAGGAGGAAATTAGTCTACATATACGAAATGTTAATCGTGTATGCGTTCAGGGAAATGTTTATCCCGTGGATGCGATTTTAATCATTCTTGCCATGTACACGGTGCTAGTGCGTGTCATTTACCGTGAGAGTTGTCGTCAACGTATTGTACGTTTGGTTGGATGATTATATGATTGATTATTCATGATCTTTGGATGACTTGGCATGGTTTGTTTGTCGAGTCTCAATCTTATCAAACTTACGCCGCTAACGGTGAGATGCAAGCCCTAGTGAGAGTGTATGGTTGCCTAAGAGTGTCTTCCCCGAGTCTTTCTATAATATGATGGTTACGGCTTTGTACTTCATGTATCGATGTTCTTATATATTGAATTGCCTATTTATCCTTCTCGTACATCACATGTATATCTATATATGCATGCTTCTACTTTTGTATTTCCGTTTATGTACGTTTAAGGTGATATGTTTTTCATGGATGAACAGTTTGCAATTAACTTTGATATTGGATAACATTTTGAGAGACTACGTGCAGCAGGAGCTCACCCAAGGGGCCTTGATGATCAAGCCACATACAAGACAAGCTTGACCCCTCAGATGGAAGCTCGAATTACAAGGTCTAAACAACAAGCTATAACAAGTCAAGAGCAACCCAAGCCAAGCCACCCCAATGAAGAAGACAGTTCAGGGTTCAACAACCCATGCCCATCCCCAACACAACCCACATTACCCACACAAAACAGAAACAGAGCCATTCAGGCCCAGACAGACCAGTTAACAAACCCAGCCTCTAGGAGGTACACCTGGGCATCCCAACCACCCCCACTATGGCCTACCATCAAGACAACCCTCTAAGCTACAAGTTTGCCCAGGACAAACCATTTTGAAGTCTAGTAAAAACCCATGAAACCGACACCCCAAAGCTAGAGTCCAGTAAACAGCATAGCAGAGGTAGTACATGCTCAGATGATGTTTTCTTTTGCTTAAGTCAACTTGTCGTCATCTAAGGCAGGTTTATCTATGTCCTCATAAGAGTGGAGAGTTCCAAGGAGCAACAAAACACCCAGAGCAAAGCACAAGACAACAAGATCAACAGATTTCCATTTCAGGAAAACTCCAAAAACTACTTTATTTGCTTTTGCTCAGTCTGTTTTCTTTTGTGTTTTGTGTCTGTTCTTTATAGTTGTTAAGCTCGCCCTCTTGTGAGGCCCTTAATTAATGTCAGTAGAAGTAGTTTAGATCCTAAGCTGGCCCTTGGATGATACATACATCCAATGGTTCACAAGATATCAGTCCCTCTATATAAGGAGGTCTTGTATGTTGTTGTAAGCAGACTTTTATGAATGAATGAATGAAACTTTGAGAAATCACTCAATGTTATCAAACTTGTGCTAAGAGCTGTAGTTTGAAGCAAGCCTGATACACCTCCAAGGTGTTTGATCAGTGCCTTGTATTGTGAGCTAAGTCATACCTGTGCTTTGCTGTGGTTTAACTTACTTGCTGTTGAGGTTAGTCTAGGGTGTTTGTGCTTTGCTGTAACACTTGAAACTGTCTCTCAAACCAGTCTTGAATCCTTTTTCTCTTGTGCTTTGCTGTAGAGGATTGTATCCAAGTCATATCCCTTGAATCTTTCAGTTAAACAACTCACAATCTCCAAAACAACATCCCTTGTTACTTGATATTGTTTTCAGTTTGAGTCAAGCTAATCAAATCACTTAAAAACTTGTGAACCTTAGTAGTTTACACTCCAAATTGGTATCAGAGCTTTGGTTGAGAGTCTTAGTGAGTTCATTTTCCCTAACTACATTTAAAAACACAAAAATAGCCCACTGAGTGAAGAGAGACTAGCAGGAGTAGAAG
>JAIUZE010074063.1:0-17550 GCA_022085475.1 Heliosperma pusillum
AAATTTACCGATTTTCACTAAAATGAACCTATTAGAAACGTATTCTCATCTTTTATTTATTTAGATTACTTGTTTATCTTTCCGCAAATTTGAGGGTGTCACAGATTTTATATTATTTATTAATTTGTATCATATAATTGTTATATGATCGAATTAACACTTATTTATATAAGATAATTAAGTGTATTATTAACAAGTATTTGTGGGACAAAAATCAAAAATCAAAATGCACCCATTTACTATAGGGTGCACCAGTTTTGGTGAGAAAAAATAGGCCATGATTGCCTTACTTTTTCTCTTACCCGTATAACCTACTTTTACTCTAATCCATGTTGCTTTTTGTCTAACCAAAGTTGTAATCATTAAGCATGTTTATGAAAAGAAACACTCTTCCTCACACACTCTAAGGGGGCTGGCCAAAATGGCTAGAAAATGAGTAATTGTTGCTCATATTTTTTCACTCTTGCACGTGTATTTAAAATCTCCTTATTTCTCAAATCGCTCTTTAAAATAATACTCACAACTACTAAGTGTTAGTAATATTATTTCTATTGTTCACTAAAGGTTAGTAACACAAGTATTATTTTACATGGGTTAGTTCCTATAATATCTAATTAATATTATTAGAACTTTTGATAATATCTTGGGTGCAACTAAAAGGAGATATTCTACTTTGAAGATTAATGTTCAAGGAGGATCATATTTTTAAGCATGCATATTATATAGATCTTCAACAACTAAATTAACAAGTAATTTGGTAAATAAATTAGAGGCGTATAATTAGGGTCTATGGAATTTCACGGTCCACCGGCTGGGCATCACTTAACCATCAAAATCAACACCACACAACTGGGATCTCTCAGCCGGGTGGGTGGTAGGCGACCGATCCACAAGCTGGGCACACTTCAGTCATCAAGAAAACAACAACATTACAGAGGCCTCTAGCCGGGTGGCTGGCGGCCGGACCACCTCTCATTAATAAAATTTAAACAATGACCCAGGAGATACCAGTCGGCTGGGTGGCAGACGGTCGGCCAATCTGCTGGGACCCATAGACGCGCAAAACACCATGAAACACATGCTAAATGTTGAACCATATAGTTATATGATTATGTTTTGATAATGACAAGTATGTTTCTATAAGATATATGCTTGTGCTTGTAATCGTTTATTTAGTAATGGTTAGATTAGGTCTGATTTCATACCTGAAGTTATAGCTAATTTAGCTATAACCTTGATGATATGTGGAGCAAAGGTGAAGCAAAGTTATAGGTCATTCTACTATAACTTTGGAACTGCTGGAGTAAAGTAATAGGTGTTTCTACTTTAACTTTGGTGATTATCAAGCTCAAAATCAAAGACGAAGTCTTAAAGAATCTTATGGAGCTCAAGATGAAATGTTCGTGATTTGAATGAAGTGATGATCAACATGCTGAAGATCTACAGGAAGATTTTGTAGAATAGGTCGTCGTCCAGTAACGGTAATTTCAATAGTAATTTTGGGAAGTACAATTATAGTTGTTTTAACTTTAATCTAACTTACCAAGCTCAAAGTTATAGGTGATCTTACTATAAATTTGGAACTGAAATATATAGTGCGACTATTTTAATTTTTTAAAAAGGTTTTTGAATATAGTTTTAAATAATCTTTTTAAAGAAAAGTATTTACAGTAGATTAAGGTTTAAATTTATTTAGTTTAAATATTATTATGATTTCTCTATTGATTAGTAAAATAACTTATGAGTTTTCATGCTATCTAGGGTTTTCATTTATGTTCAAGACTAAACGCTAATTTAATTTACTAAAGCCAAACAATGGACTAGGGTTTGCCGTGGAGAAGGCTTATGGGCCGCGCCACTCTTGAATATCCTATGGGTTCAATAATGGGTTTAAGTAAGATGTAAACCTAATATCTTTCTTGTTACAAAAGGGAAGCACATGGTTTACTAGGGTTTTAAATTTAACCTAATTTTCCAAGGGAGGCCACGGATAGAGCTAGGGTTTCTAATGAAAACCCAGTTTGCCTCTCCACTATAAATAATCATGCTTCCCATGCATTTAAAACTAAGCATTTCATACTAGAATTCTTCTTTTGCAAGTGTGTTCAATATTTTCAAGTAAAATCTTTATTTTGCAAAAACCTTATTTTCGAAAAACGGCATAATACTTGTGAATTATTATTGAGAAAAACGTTATTGGATAATAGTGCTAGAATTGCTTCTTATACGTTCAATGTGTGAACACCAAGAACAATCAAAATACTTTCTTATTAACGTAAGAGAGAATCGTGTATTTAGAGATACTCAACTTTGAAGGAGTATTTAACGGTACTCAACTTTGAGTTACAACTAGAGTTAGTTGTACGAGTAGGATTGATAATTTTGTAATCCGCAGTAGGTACTAAAATTATTAATTGAGAAATTGTGGACGTAGGTTTCAACGTGTGAAACTGAACAACTTCAAAAATCCTTGTGTCTTGTGCCTTATTATTTGTATCCCTAATTTATTATTTCCATACACGTAACAAGTAATTAGTTGGGTTGAATTTAATCAATAAATTCAAACCACAAATTACTACTACATACTTATAAGGACAATCGAAAAAGTAAGCATACTTTATTTGTATTCAATTCACCCCCCCCCCCCCTCTTGATTATTTGGGATCAATAGACTCTTCAATTGGTATCAGAGCCGTGTGCTCTTGATAGCCTAACAACATAGAGACTGATTCATTTGTTTTATTTTTTTTTGCCTATTTTGAATCTTTTTTTTATCTCATGTGGAATGGAATCCAAACACCTAAAAGCTCCCATTTTTGAAGGGAAAAACTATGGTCTTTGGAAGAACATGATGACACACTATATTAAGGGACATGATTGGGAATGTTGGAAGATTATCCAAAACAGTCCTATTAAAATTTTAGTCGTATTTGAAAACGACACTACATATGAGAAAGACGAAAAGGATAGGATTGATTTACTCATCCAAAGGTATGAACTTTTCTCAATAGAGAAGAACGAATCAATCAACAGTATGTCGGCAGGTTTTTCAAGCATAACGAATGAATTCCGAAATCTTGGGAGAAAATTCGATTACGAGGATATCTTAAGAAAGTCCTTAGGAGTGTCCCTAAGAGATGGACATCCAAGGTGACTGCGATGGAAGAAGCAAGAGATCTCACTCTTCTAACCTACGAATAACTAATAGGTTCCCTCATGGCTCACGAGCACCTACTCGACAAGCCTGATGAGGACGCTAGCAAAGGTAAAGGTATATCTTTGCAAGCCAGTAAAGGTGAAGAGAATATAAAAGATGAAACTGTCTTGTTAGCAAAGCGTTTTCGAACGATTCTCTTCAAAGGAAAGCAATAAAAAATAAACACCTATAAAACCTTCAACAAAAAGCCCAATGAGTCCAAACCTTCTTTCACCAATAAAGGATGCTTCAAATGTGGCAAGACATACCACATGATCAAAGACTGTCCTACATGGAAGACGATTAAAGACAAAGCAAAACGGGACAAGAGTAAAAGGGAATTCCAGCAAATCATGCTAGCATCATGCTGAGAGAGCTCGACACTAAAGATGACGAAGAATATGATGATAAGGAGGTCGCAAATATCTTTTTAAGCAACATTATTCTTGACCTAATTAGTGACAATGATGATGAGAGCAACAACTCAAGATCAGAATTATGCTTGATAGAAGAATCACACTCGGACAGCGAAACTAACGAGGTAAGTTTTTTTCGTCTTAAGAATCAAGTTAAAAAATTACCTAGGAATGTTATGCTAGATTACTTTGAGCAAACCCTTGATCAATGTCGAGAGAAAAGTCTTGAACTAAATGAATGAGAGCAAATCCTTGACATTGCCAAAGAGAATCAACTTCTAAAATCAAAACAAGAAAGTCTTGAACTAAATGAATGAGAGCAAATCCTCTGAATCCAACGATGCTGAGAAAATAGCTCTTGAGTCTAAAGTTATAGCGAATGAAGCTATAATCTCAGAGTTAAAACTCAATATTAAACATCTTGAGAACAAGGTTATAGCTAATGAAGCCATAAGAGTAGAGTTGAGAAAATTTAACGAACTTCTAAAATATGAGATAAAAGCTAAGATGCAATAATATTAGAACAAAAGGAGAAAATTGACTCTGCCTCCAAACAATTAGAGGAATCTAAAGCTCAAATATTGAATATTAAGAAACAACACTAAGATGTAGTTTTAATTCTTAATAAACGCTTTCAAGACTTTTGTGACAACGTTAAGGAATGTAGTTCCTCCAAAAATCTAGAGATTGACCATTCTGAATGTCTAAAAGAAATCAAGTCTTTAAAATAACTATTATTGTATGGTAGGAAAGTCCATGACAAATGGGAAGGTAGTACCACTGTTTTAAATTTCTTAAACAAACAATCTGACAATAACATGATGATTGGCATAGGACACGAGTGTTATGGTCGTAGGGATCACTCTAAATGCAAATCTACTCCTTCTGAACGTGATTTCAGAAAAAGAAAATATGTTAATTTACTTGAGTATCTTATTTGCAATTATTGTGGTCGTACAGGTCATCTCTTAGAAAATTGTGACAAACATAAAAATGACCTAAAATGAAATATAAATTTTGTCCAAGCCTCTAACATACAAGAGGAAGAAGACACGTGTCCTAATCTATAACCCCTCGTAGAAGAAGTCAGAAATAATGAACATCGTTGGTTCTACGATATGAGTTTTGCTTATAAGAAGAAACCTAACTTGCCTGAGGAAAGGCAACAACCCAAGAAGCAACAATCTCGAAAACCTAGAGAACACCAAAAGACCAAGACACAGCTTAGTAGATCAAACCTTAAAAGAAAAACCATAAGACAAGTTTGGGTTAGAAAATCCATGATATTAAGGGTAACTAACACTAAAGGACCCAACCTTGCTTGGGTACCTAAAAAATGTCTTTAACTTGTCTTGCAGGTAGTTGTGAAAGAAAATAACTTTTGGTACCTTGATAGTGGATGCTCAAGATACATGAGCGGTAATAAGAATCTACTTTTTTCGCTTCAACCTTTTGATAGAGGTAAGGTCACTTTCGGAGAACATAAGAAAGGAAAAGTCATCGGTATTGGTAAGATTGGTATATCTTCCTCTCATTCAATTAGTGATGTGTATTTAGTTGATGGTCTCAAGCATAACCTATTTTGTATCTCTTAATTATGTGACAAAGGTAACAAGGTTGTTTTTCATTCGGATATATGTCGCATCATAATTTAAGGTACTACTGAGTTTATACTTGTAGGACATCGTAAACGAAATGTCTATATGATTAATTTGAATGATGTTTCTAGTAACTCTTTTACATGCATGAAAGTAACGTTAGATGATCCTTGTTTATGGCACAAGAGATTTGGTCACATTAGCTCCCCTATCTTGAATAAGCTCAAAAGATGGGTCTTGGTTGATGGCTTGCCTAATTTCAAGTTTGATCAAGAGAAGATGTGTGACACTTGTGCTCGATGCAAGCCTGTGAGATCGTCTTTCAAACCTAAAAGAGTAGTGAGTATGAATCATGCCCTAGAACTTTTACATATGGATATTTGTGTCCCAATGAAGGTAAGAAGTAGAGGAGGATCCATCTATATCTTCGTTCTAGTTGATGATTACTCGAGGTATGTTTGGCCTATATTCTTGCATTCTAAAGATGAGACTTTAGATGAGTTTGATTGTCTTATTAAACTCGTTCAACACAAATACAAGTCTAATATTGTTTCAATTCGTATGGATCATGGCACCGAATTTGACAAACAAAATTTCATAGAATATTGTAGGGAAAATGGTGTAAGGCATAACTTCTCTACACCACGAACCCCAGAACAAAACGGTGTAGTTAAACGTATGAATAGAACCTTAGAGGATATGGCTCGAACAACGCTTTTGTGTAGTGGTCTTCCTCGTAACCTTTGGGCTGAGGCCATTAGCACTTTTTGCTACATTCATAACCGTGCTATGATTAGACCTATTTTAAAGAAAACTCCTTATGAACTCCTCAGAGGTTGAAAACCTAATATATCCCACTTGCGATGCTTTAAGAGTAAATGCTTTGTTCATGAAAATAGCAAAAATAGGTTAAGCAAACTTAATCCTAGGAGTGATGAGGTAAATTTTATTGGTTATTCTGATCATAGTTAGGCTTATAAAGTCTTTAATAAAAGAACATTTTGCATCGAATAAAGTGCACATGTTATATTTGATGAGAATGATATGATTGATAAGCCTATAAAGGATGATGAGGAAGATGAAAATGAACCTAATTTTCAAATGTCTAAAGATGATCCTCCAAAGTTGGATGAAGAAGAAAAGGAGATAGAAGGCACAAATGATGAGTTTGAGACTCCTTCAAATAATAACGGAAAGAGAGCTGAAGTTATAGTTGATGATACTATAACTTCCAATCAAAACAAGGAATTAAGTACAAAGTTATAGCTGATGAAGCTATAACCTTGAATTCAAATCAGAATAGTGAATCCAGAGTTATACCTAATTCACCTACGACCTTGAGATTGAATTCAGGGGGAACAACGCTTGATTCCGAAACATTTGAAGGTTCTGCCTCAAACTCTAATAAAGAAGTGTCGGAGACTTCCACCAAATTGAAATATAAAGATTCGCATCCTATGTGTGACAACCCTCGCGAATGCAGAAATAAAACATAACAAGCATGTGATATATAAAGCGGAAAATACGGTATTTTAAAAAGCTTTATACATGCAAGATAGAAATACGAGGAATGTCAGTAATTACAAACCAAATATAAAATACTACAAGAGACGTAGTCTCTCAAAATGTTAACCAACAACAAAGTCATTAGCAACTAGCTAATCAACGTCTAGAGGTGTTTCATCCAGGGACAACGCCCGCTAGCTCACACCCGAACCCAAAATACCACAAGCAAAAAGCCATCCAATCAAGCAACCTGTTCATCCATGAAAAACATGAACGCCACAGTCAGTGGGGAGTAACTCCGGGTTCTCCCAGCCATATCACATCAAACGTACATAAAAGGAAATACCAAAGTAGAAGCATGCATATATAGATATACATGTGAGATACGATAAGAATAGATAGGCAATTCAATATATAATGATAAGAGCATATAGAATACAAATACGAATCCATCATGTGATACAAAGACTCGGGGAAAACACTCTTAGGCAACCGAATACGCTCACTAGGGCTTGCATCTCACCGTTAGCGGTATAAATTTGATAAGATTGAGACTCGACAACCAAACCGTGCCAAGTAATGGTATGACCATGAATAATCAATCATGTAATCATCCATCCACACATAACAATACAATGACGACCTCTCTCACAGTAAATGAAACGCACTAGCACCGTGTACATGGCAAGTATGATTAACAGGCATCCACGGGATCACATTTCCCTGAACGCATACACGATCACATTTCGTATATGTTGACTAATTTCCTCCGGTAGGACGACGATATAAATACCCGGTCCTAGTCTAAATCTGGCCAGAATCCCGGAATCGCATTTTCCAGTTCGACATGCGATACACATTTCGCATCCAAGACTCGGTCAATCGAATGACGCCGAGTACCCCAAATTTGGTAGCTAAAATTCACCAAGGAGGCGGAAAAGAGCTCGAGCCACATAACAAGCGGTACGCTACATGCAAATAACCCCACCTCGCAAGTACACAACATTTGACGGCCGGGTCGATCAACGCAAAGCGTTCGCCTCCCAACAACGTCGTCGTATGCCCACTAACACATGCAATTAAGCAGTAGGATACATCCCCATTCCGACATTCCAGCCTTACGAACGTGGAGGTAGCCAAGGGAATGAGAGTACAAAGCACATAACAAAAATAGTGCTCAAACCGTAACCTTTGTAAAAACCGACTCAAAGTGGGACATAGCAAAAACCGTCACAAAACATGCGATACAAGCGAATGGAATATCATATATTCAAAACATTAATATTATAAGTCACTACGTAAAATTATACGATAAACGAACCATGCGAACTATTATAATTTACGAGTTTTAGAAATTGTAAGAAATAAAACACAGCCGTGTTGCCGGCCGGTCAGTGGACCGGCGGCCGGTACCCCGGCTTGCGCTACAAGCATAACACCAAAAACTCATAGAAAATGCAGCGTGTTCCAGGCCGGTCTGGGGGCCGGCGGCCGGGCACCCGGCCAGGAGCACCTCTACACACAAAAAAGCAAGTTTGGAAACTAACTAAAACAAGGGTCCACTTCAAACGGTCATAACTAGAGTTCTAGATTTGCAAATGCAGAATTTCCAAGTTGTGGTGACAGCTTATCCTCTTACGGTTCCAACGATAGGTCACAAGCCCAAAACAAGAAAGTAACGAAGGAGATATGATCATATTACAAAAAAGGGTCGGTGCAGTGAGTTCCCAGCCGGCCAATAGGCCGGCGGCCGGGCACCCGGCAGGGACAACATCTCACCCGAGAACAACATACACAAGTTCAATCATTTTCAATTTTCATATTTAACTTCTATCAACTATCAACAATCAATATTCATCATCAACAATCATCAACTAACAACATTTATCATCCATAACATAAATCCTAAGCTTTCTAATCGTATTCTCAATACGAATTCTAACATAGAAATCATGTAAAACACGTAAATGATATCGAGTAACCCTTCACCGTTACCTTTTCGCGTCTTTAATCGATTTCTAGAAAGTCTCCACCTACAATTAGATAACAAAAGATGAATATCATTCACCTTGAGAAAGACGGATAATTTAAAAAGCGAGAAAGACGGTAATTTTATTACCAATACGGATAGAGAAAGATGAGAGGGGAAGAATAAGACGAACTTACGTGAATTTGAGCAAGAAAAGAATGAGTTATGACGAATCTAAGCTTGGATCAAAAATGGAGGCAAGGGTTTTGGTTTTCTTAGTGAGGAAGAAATGTTGAGTTGAGTGAATGAAAAATAGGTTAGGAGGTAGTATATGTAAAGAGTGAGTGGAAAAGTCAATAAAAGTCAAAGACGACTTAAGACGGGTTTTACCTGAAATCTCGCGGAAATCCCAAATACGAACTCGGAAATTCTAAATTCGACTCGGAAAATTAAATTTTAAATTAAAACTAAATTTCGCTGAAAAGTATCCGTAAAAATATTTTTACTATAAAAATATGGTACATTTGCGGGTGTTACAATCACCCCACCTTTTAAAAAGTTTCGTCCTCGAAACTTGAGAGTAGAAAACAAAAGTATCAAGGACAAGAGTCGGTTTTCAAAATTAATACGAAAACTTTTATAAGGGAAAAATATTTATGAAATGATGTTCTTCTCGAAAACGGTTTAAGGAAATTTTTCATAAGTGCGAAACTTTATTTACGAATCACAAGAGTGCCTGTCGCGAACGAGAACTCTAGCTATCAAAAATCAAATCAATGTCGAAATAGTGAAATCGAAAATCAAAACAAGTGTTAGTAAGTGTAGGACTAGTTATCAGACGCCTCCAATAACAAGTGCAAACATCCAACCAAACGTAAAATCCAAATATAAAAGCGAAAGAAATCTATTTTTTTTTTTTCCAAAAAGGAGGTACAAAAACCATCTTTAGACTTCTTTGAAACTCTAAATTAGAAATATAATATGGAGATTTGAAGGTTTTATCAAAGATAAAATCAAATAACAGGACATTACACGTACATAGAGCGACTCGTATAATTCACACACAATTCAGGGTAACAAAATATATACAAAACACGCAAAAACGAAACAAATCGAACTCTTTGGGATAGGAAGATCAAGATAAAGTCAGCAGGAAGATCTACAAGAATTCGACATCACTAAATCTACTAATAAACCAAATCCTCAAGAGAATGCAATTTACCCAATTTGCAACTCATTATTTTCAATCATCAGAAATCCTACAAAAATATTCCATAATCACGAAACTTCGAGTAACAAATCCCAATTATTCGAATCCAATTAGAATCTACTAAGGTCCATCGGCACGATAGACTCCATAATTAACAATCCACATGAAAGATTTATTACGCACTCTAATCTTCTTAGTTTCATCAAAACTCTTACTAGAAATTACCAACCAAATATTTATCTATGGAAACATGATCGCTAACAACCACAAAGTAAAGGACTTACCATGAAATCCTTTAATCCAATTTACTTCAAACTCATTAACCTAAATTTACAATGAACTTTCTCATCCTCGAAAATCAAAACACAATCCACGCAACCAAACATAATTATCTAAGATCCAACTAGTCTCATCCAAAGTCTCACGACAAGGGAAAATCCACAATCCATTATCGCTTATAAGAATTCTTTAATACGCCCTAACATCCTTAATTCGATCATTACTACGCTCGAAGCCTGAAATATAAATAGTCACATTAGGAGACTACGGTTCCTTAAGAATAAAAGAGAATTACTAATTCCAAACCACAAATTACCAATCACTTGGAAATCAGACAACCATTCAAATCATTTAGATCATCTAAAACTCAAAATGAATCGATTTTCATTTATGACAAAACTCCTCAAACTTTGGGTACCAACTCAATTACCCTAAAGCAAAGTCTCTTTTAGAATCCACCAATTAGAGACATCCAATTCCCAAATGATATCCCAAGCAACCGATATAATACTCAACAACAACGAATATCATTTCGCTTAACTTGATTCCCAAAATAGCACTACACTAGCAAGCTCAATAAATGAAGCCACCAAGAGAGTACAATACCACCAACAGATTCATCGTAAGGTTTAAATCCCAATCCTATTTATGATCAAAATCAACACGAAGCTAGCTAACAACCTAATCATCTCACCAGAGGAAAGACAATGACACCATGACATTGGAAACGATAGGAGATTTCGAGGGAAACACGAACGCGATAAGATCGGACGAAAATTAGAGGAACGCTAGAGGCAGGGAGCCAAAAGCTAGATATTGGATGGATATAGCTATGAAGGTAGCCAAGCAAAGGAAAAGATAAGAGAAAACAATTTCCTAGGAATCGGGCTTAGTAGGAACTTGCATGAAAGGAAATGGAAAGGGATAATGGCACGAGAAAAAGGTTTAAGGTTTAATCCACAAAATTCCCTTTTCAAACTCAGGGCGATAGCAAAGCAAATCATCTCAATAACAAAGGTCTCTTACAAGGGACCCTCGTACAACAAATCATCGGAGTAAGGTACACCTAGTTTTAACAAATCGATTACAACCCAATTCATCCATCCTTTCAAATCACACGGAATCCTAAATGCGGAATTGCAACTCAAGTATAATAACATTCCTTTAGCTCAAATATTCAACACAACCTCAAAGGTTTCTTTAACTGAAGGACTAACAAATACTCCCTTATACTCGGTCATTTTCAACTCATATAGCCCACGAGTTCATTATTAACAAAGTACAACCTCAAGTCAAACATCATCATTAACGTCCCAAAGTATTTCCATCGTACCTCACATCATCGAATCTCGCTCATATCTATAATCCTCAATTAATATGGTTCAACTTACCGAAACCTTACTACTTCAAACGAGTCTCCGATACCATAAGATAAGATCATATCTTTAAATCCAAGAACTATAGCCAAATGCTTTTCCACCAAGCCTCTACTCACAAACACACAGTAGGAAACCACAAGACGTCACTTAATCTCAAAAGCATTTTGCACCTCAAGATATCATTCAAAACTTCTTATTTACACCAATTAGACCTATCATAAGCATGGTCTTCAAAACAATACTAAACTTCTAAGTCCAAAAGACTAAATAACGAATAAGTTAAGAAATCATAGCTAACTCATTCAACCTTACACCATCGAATATCATGAACTATTTACACACAAGTCATGGCAAGCATTTATACATTAAAATTATTAAACATACCTTACCACACTTTTCTCAAGGATACCAACTCTCACCACTATAGGGTGAAATTAGATCTACACCATTTTCCTCAAATCACAAATTCATTCTAACAAACACAAAAAATCCATAAAGTTCAACATTCTTCCGACCACGTATAATATACCTCAAACAAAAGGGTATGGTGTCCACAAAAGGTCACATAAGGAAGTTGATGGTACAAATTGATAAGGAGGAGGAAAGTAAAAAGAGTAATTTCCAAGGGGAAAAGAAGTTAGATTATGAAGAAGCACTTAGATAGAAGGAAGAGAGCATGATACAATAAGGACGAGAGAATTCATAGATGAGGAATAAATACACTTCAATTAGGCTTGTAAATCTTCAAATCTTCGGTAGAGGATACTTCTTCTAGGTAACACAATGATCCACCTTAAGACGGTAGATACAAACAAACATAACATCACTCAACACAATCAACAAATAAGTTAGAACCTAACAAACATCAAGTACACTAAAGACTACCGCCTTAGGTCCTTAAGTCTACCCATCTCTCATTGATTATTTCAAGGTCAAGTAATTTAAGCTTAGGGTTCACGTGTGTGCGTCGGGTGCGATAAAGCTCTGATACCAACTGTGACAACCCTCGCGAATGCGGAAATAAAACATAACAAGCATATGATATATAAAGCGGAAAATATGGTATTTTAAAAAGCTTTATACATGCAAGATAGAAATACGAGGAAGGTCAGTAATTACAAACCAAATATAAAATACTACAAGAGACGTAGTCTCTCAAAATGTTAACCAACTACAAAGTCATTAGCAACTAGCTAATCAACGTCTAGAGGTGTTTCATCCAGGGACAACGCCCGCTAGCTCACACCCGAACCCAAAATACCACAAGCAAAAAGCCATCCAATCAAGCAACCTATTCATCCATGAAAAACATGAACGCCACAGTCAGTGGGGAGTAACTCCGGGTTCTCCCAGCCATATCACATGAAACGTACATAGAAGGAAATACCAAAGTAGAAGCATGAATATATAGATATACATGTGAGATACGATAAGAATAGATAGGCAATTCAATATATAATGATAAGAGCATATAGAATACAAATCCGAATCCATCATGTGATACAAAGACTCGGGGAAAACACTCTTAGGCAACCGAATACGCTCACTAGGGCTTGCATCTCACCGTTAGCGGTATAAGTTTGATAAGATTGAGACTCGACAACCAAACCATGCCAAGTCATGGTATGATCATGAATAATCAATCATGTAATCATCCATCCACACATAACAATACAATGACGACCTCTCTCACGGTAAATGAAACGCACTAGCACCGTGTACATGGCAAGTATGATTAACAGGCATCCACGGGATCACATTTCCCTGAACGCATACACAATCACATTTCGTATATGTTGACTAATTTCCTCCGGTAGGCGACGATATAAATACCCGGTCCTAGTCTAAATCTGGCCAGAATCCCGGAATCGCATTTTTCAGTTCGACATGCGATACACATTTCGCATCCAAGACTCGGTCAATCAAATAACGCCGAGTACCCCAAATTCGGTAGCTAAAATTCACGATGGAGGCGGAAAAGAGCTCGAGCCACATAACAAGCGGTACGCTACATGCAAATAACACCACCTCGCAAGTACACAACATTTGACGGCCGGGTTGATCAACGCAAAGCGTTCGCCTCCCAACAACGTCGTCGTATGTCCACTAACACATGCAAATAAGCAGTAGGATACATCCCCGTTCCGACATTCCAGCCTGATGAACGTGGAGGTAGCCAAGGGAATGAGAGTACAAAGCACATAACAAAATAGTGCTCAAACCGTAACCTTTGTAAAAACCGACTCAAAGTGGGACATAGCAAAAACCATCACAAAACATGCGATACAAGCGAATGGAATATCATATATTCAAAACATAAATATTATAAGTCACTACGTAAAATTATACGATAAACGAACCATGCGAACTATTATAAATTACTAGTTTTAGAAATTGTAAGAAATAAAACACAGCCGTGTTGTCAGCCGGTCAGTGGACCGGCGGTCGGTACCCCGGCTTGCGCTACAAGCATAAAACCAAAAACTCATAGAAAATGCAGCGTGTTCCAGGCCGGTCTGGGGGCCGGCGGCCGGGCACCCGGCCAGGAGCTCCTCTACACACAAAAAAGCAAGTTTGGAAACTAACTAAAACAAGGTTCCACTTAAAACGGTCATAACTAGAGTTCTAGATATGGAAATGCAGAAATTCCAAATTGTGGTGATAGCTTATCCTCGTACGGTTCCAACGATAGGTCACAAGCCCAAAACACGCAAGTATCGAAGGAGATATGATCATTTTACAAAAAAGGGTCGGTGCAGTGAATTCCCAGCCGGCCAATGGGCCGGCGGCCGGGCACCCGGCTGGGACAACATGTGACACCCTCAAATTTGCGGAAAGAAAAAAAAATAATTTAACTAAATAAAAGATGAGAATACATAACAAAGGTGTCTTAAATAAAAAGGTTCATAACAAAAAGGAAATAATATTATACAAAAGAAATATCCAAAACGGGAGACATATCTCCCGTATAAATACGAAATAAAAGAGTGTATAATAATATACAATCCTAAGAACCGAATATAGGTCCAAGGTAAATACTTCGCTCGCTAGCTCGTCAATGTACCCAAGTATGCATCACAAACCTGCCAACCGCATTAAATATAAACACGGAAGCCACAGTCAGTGGGGATTAACTCCGAGTTCTCCCAGCCACGAAATGTCGAGTTTAATAAAACATGAATAACATAAAAGAGATGTATATGGAAAATACAAAACTTTAACATAAACAATATGCTTTTCATGTTATGAAACAATTAACTAACATATAACCTAGCATATGAAAGCTATCATGTGAAACCGTTAACAATCTATAACACGAGGTAGGGAAGCTGGTATGCTGGCTCAGCGGTTACATTTAAAACATGGCCCTGATACACTCAAACCCTACTCAAACATAATATCATGTGAATCAGTTAACAATCGGTAATCCAAACTCTATCAACCTTAGCCGGCTTGCATCTCACCTTCTAAGATTCATAGAATCATGAAACATGAAAAACCAATACGTCTACAAACAGGCATAAGTTCTTAGGACAGTCAATAGAAGACTTCTGTAACTCGAGTCTATACCACAAGGTAGGAAAACATCCTGTCCTAGACTGATCAGACTCGCGCAACGCTAGTCCATTCCCGTCCCCATGAAAACAGTAATTAGAAACTCTACTAGGCGACCCCCTAAGCAGAGATGGCAGTACTTAAGCTGCTCCATTCCCCAAAGTGGATTAGGCAGCCATGCCCGACTTTGAGATAACCCCCCCAGGCCTTGACACAAAAGCTATCACAAGTGAACAGATACTCTTAAGCCAGTAAAGCCTATCAATGTCATGGTCCAAGCTACTCATTTAGAATTAGAATGGTCCAGACGCCATATACTCATAATTCTCTATGGGTACTTAGTCAACCACGACATATTCATACATTCAAACAGTCACGGGTAAAAAACTTCCTATCATGTGACTATTGCATACTAAATCAATAATCAAATATCATATCGTCTCATATCTACTAAGGCTCATTCATTCATTCATTTAAATAAAACCTTACCTGAAGACAAATCCCCGACCCGAGTCCCGCGACGGGTCCTCAGTCAAAACGGGGCTGACTAGATCTTAGTTTGACCAAACCCGTTTGGTCAAACCGGCTAGAAACAGAGTCTTTAACAATTAGACTTGAACACAAAAATCATCATATTCATTACATGTTATTTTATTAAAACTTCTAACATGTGAATTATTAAATCTTACTAAAAACCCGCTTGACCTAAAGGATATCAAATTAAACTACAATCTCGTATTATAATTTCTAACATATGAGAAATAATAATAATATGAAAAACTTTTAATTAAATAATTTACTTATTAAAATTTCCCACTTGTTAAATATTACATAACACGATATAATAATAACGATAAACTCAAAAACCGTCACAAGTCCTAAGGGGACCCACGAGCTGTTTTGGGCCGAACATGACACGGGCCTGGACTGGGCCCACGGGCTGTTTTGGGCTGTTTTGGGCTGTTTTACTAAAAACCGTTTCTTAATATTTCCCGCATGCTTAACATATTTAAAACCCGTCAAAACAACAACAAAACAATCAAACATCGACACAAACCCCAAGGACAATACCCGGACCAATCCAGACCGGGCTGGACCGGACTGAACCGGCCTGAACCAGGCCTGAACCGGCCGGTTCTCAGCCACCTTCCACGGCCACAACAACCACCACCCCAAATTAATTCTAACATGATTTTAATTAACAACATCCATTTTAACAACCAATTCAACCATCATTCATACAAAAATCATGATTATGAACAAATCATCAAAATATGTCAAGAACACTAACATGTCAAAAATTCATACAACATATTAAAAATAACAACTTATCATGTTACTAGTTAAAAATCATAAATAACTATAACATGAACAAAAACAAAAGCTACAAAGGTATGTAACATTAATTCGTCGAGTAACTCGGAATCGTTACCTTAGCTAGCAAAATCAATTAGCACCAAAAATATAAGAAGTATAAAGAAAACCCGTCTTCTAATCTTCTCCTAAAATATACGAGTCACCAAACTCGTCTTCAAAATCTTCCCCTATAAGAAATGACAAGAATAACATTATTAGAATTAAAACTTGATTTTCCATAATTAAAGTGTTGCAAACGATTTTGTCGGAATTGAAAATAAACCGTACTTGAAGATGGAGAGCGAAGAGGAGATTCTAGAAATATAAGTTAGGACGGATTTGAATAAGAAATGAAGGTTTTGTGTCGATTTTGCTCAAGAACGACGAAGAACGATGAAGAACGATGAAGAACGATTAAAGAAAGTATTAATTAGATCTTAAGTTGATTTATTGTAAAATGAAAAGGTAGTTAGTGAGTAATGGGGTGTGAGTGCCGTGTAATATAGAGGAAAATAATGAGTCGGGTTTTGAAATTGTTGTTACGGGATTGACTCGGTTTAATAAATATATTACGGTAATTGATTAGATATAATTAGATATTAAGTTAATTAAACCAAATATCTAGATATTATGTTATTGTAATCAAAAGAAAGAAAAATATCAAGCTCTAAGAGAGGGTGAGAGTGCCGTGTGGTTTAGGTAGTAGTCGGGTCTGATTTTAAGCGATTTGCGTAATTTAAGTTAACGGATCGATAAAGTAACAAATATCTTAGATATTCGTATTAGTTTAATCGATAGAATGAAAAGATCTAAAGTAAGTGGAAAAAGATGACATGGGCCGTGTGACTCATGCAAAAGTCGAGTTTCGGGTTTGTTTCGGGATTTAAGATGACTCGGGAATAGTTAAATGACGCTCGGGTTTGAACCGTAAAACCTTCTCTTAAATTCCGAATAAATTCAAAATAATTATATTAAATTATCATAAATTCAAATAAATCTTAATAAAAATAAATTAAATTTATTATTTTTCAAAATAAAATTTCGGTCTTTAAAATTACGAGGTGAGTCGTAAAAGTCAACGAAAGT
>JAIUZE010074064.1:0-55529 GCA_022085475.1 Heliosperma pusillum
TACATCTGATCGTGGTGTGAATACTTGACCAATGAATTTTGATTCACACCTAAAACGAATTGTGGTATAGTTATCACAATGGACGCCCTCCTGGAACCCCCATCAGTAACGGTGTATCCGAAAGAAGAAATCGAACTTTATTAGATATGGTTCGATCTATGATGAGTCTAACAGAGCTTCATGATTATTTTTGGGGTTTTTGCTATCTTATCTGCAATATTTTCACTAAATCGAAGCACGACTAAAGCGGCAAACAAGACTCCATATGAGATATGGACAGGAAAAGTCCCTTATTTGTCATTTATGAGAATTTGGGGATGCGAGGCTTTTGTTAAGAATAAGTCTGACGATAAACTCGCACCCAAATCTGACAAATGTATTTTTGTAGGATATCCAAAGGAATCACGTGCTTATTACTTCTACAATAAACACGAGGACAAAGTGTTTGTGTCTCGTGATGCAGTCTTTTAGAAAATGATTTTATTTCTAAAAGACAGAGTGGGAGAAAATTTGAACTTGATGAAGTCCAAGAGCCACAAACCAAAAAACCGACGAGGAAAACGTTCCCTCTTCGTCTGGTACGGTCATTATTCCTTTGGAACCTAGGAGGTCAAGCAAAATTAGTCATCAACCTGATAGATACCTTGGTATTATAGAGGAAGGTGATGACTATAATGTGTTACTTTTTGAAAGTAACGAACCTACTACCTACAAAGCAGCCATTTCTAGTCGCGACTCAAAGCTATGGCTAGGAGCCATGCAATCCGAAATGGATTCTATGTACGACAATCAAGTATGGGACTTGGTTGATTTACCTAAGGAGGTACGACCTCTTCAGTGTAAGTGGATCTATAAGATCAAAAGTGGCATAGACAAACCTAATGATGTTTATAAAGCTAGATTGGTTGCAAAAGGTTTCACCCCAGTCAATGGGTCTTCAACTATGAACGAAACCTTCGCCCCAGTCGCCATGCTTCATCATATGGATTATCTTAGCGGTGTTTTGTCCCGCAATTTCATAATTATGAGATTTGTCCAAATGGATGCAAAAACCTGCCTTCTTGAATGGGATCTAGATAGAGGGAAGTGTTACATGACACAACCTGAATGTTTTGTGGATCCATCAAACCTAAGAAGGTATGCAAACTTAAGAGATCCATCTATGGTCTTAAGCAAGCATCCAGGAGTTGGAATCATCGTTTCGATCATGTAATTAAACAAAATGGTTTCACTCGAAGTGTCGAGGAACCGTGTTTATACATGAAGTTTAGTGGGAGTAAAGTAACTTTTCTAGTCTTGTATGTAGATGACATACTACTCAATGGGAATGATATTCCAATGCTCACTTCTGTAAAGGAGTGGCTAGGAATACATTTCCAAATGAAAGACTAAGGAGAGGCCCAGCGCATCTTAGGTATCCGGATCTATAGGGATAGATCTAAAAGGATACTAGCATTAAGTCAAGAGACTTATATTGATAAGATTCTTGATCGGTTCAACATGAAAGACTCTAAGAGAGGCTTTATTCCTATGGGAAGTGGGTTCACTTTGAGCAAGTGAGAGTGCCCTATGAAACCCGAGGAGATTGAACGCATGAAATTGATCCCTTACGCATCAGCTGTTGGATCAATCATGTATGCTATGATGTGCACTCGTCCCGACGTTGCATATGCTTTGAGCATGACAAGAGGTCTTTACCAAGCAAATCCAGGTGAGAGTCAATGTTAGCAGTAAAGAACATCCTTAAGTACTTAAGAAGGACTAAGGATTCATTCTTAGTGTTTGGAGGCGAGACTGAGTTACGTGTAAAGGGTTACACATATGCCAGTTTCCAAACAGATAGGGATGATATGAAATCCCAATCCGGCTACGTTTATATGATGAATGGAGGAGCTGTTTGCTGGAAGAGTTTCAAGCAACGCGTTACAGCGGATTCTACAACAGAAGCAGAGTACCTTGCAGCGTCTGAAGCTGCAAAGGAAGCTGTGTGGATTCGGCAATTTTTGGAAGGACTATCAGTAGTCCCTACTGCCAAAGATCCTATCACAATTTATTGTGATAACAGTGCGGCTATGTTTCAGGCAAAAGAGCCCAAGTCTAGTAACAAGTCTAGACATGTCTTAGAATATCCTTTAATTAGAGATTACGTGGACAGAAGGAAATTGACATTGTAGTTGGGACGATATGACAACATTTTGCTGATACCTTTAACCAAGCTTTTTTATCAAAGGCTAAGCATGATGGTCCAGTCGTCACACACAATGGGATTGAGAACTGTGTGCCAGAATGCCTTTAGATTATGTAATATGTAATAATTGACTGTTGTAATTACTGATTTCATATATGATAATCACATTCATTGGTTCGAGTTTTTGTTTAACTCTTTTATTTAAGTTTGACTAAATTTAATACTTTGTTTATTCGAATGATTGTTGGACCCTTATTCAATTGAATATGAACGAACTTAGTATTTTGTCCCTAGTCACTCATGAGGTGACGTCTCGCAAAATTGACTAGATTGTAAGTTGATCGATGGTTGGTTCAGCACCATGGGGTCATGAAGATGACTGGTCGTTTACATAGACAGACTGTATGACACTCTGTCGGACAGTGACATTGTAGAGACCCTTAAATCAATTATTTGATGCCTGGTCGTGGCAGGGTCTTCTATCTTATTCCTATAAGTCGATTCTTTTGACTGGCGACCGTCTATCTGAGTCGTTGCAGTTTCCGATTGGTTTTGGTTGATGTTCTAGGTCGTGCCGTAAAAGGAGGCCGATGGACTTCTTCTGGATCATGGTGATCTGCATCATACAGATTAGATGGATCAACAGGAATTGTCCACCCACGTTGGGTAAAAACATCTTTAGGCCACTCGAGGAGAAGTTACTGTAAATGCGTGGCCACGCTCGGAAAGAGATCTATGGTAGATTTTCCGGTCAGACAGTTACTCTCCCTATCGAGAAAACCACTCTAGATATTGTCAATCGCAAGTGCGACCTGAAAGACACCTTGCGTTGAGTGGGAGATGTGATAAAGAGACAAGAGAATCGGTGACGCACACTTGTGTCAGACAAGTGGGAGATTGTTGGAGTAGGTGTCCTCCACAATAGTGCGCCACATAATAAATCTTATTATGGAATATAATTGGGATATTTATTGACTATATATATGATTAGTCAGTTGATTAACGTAAATCAATAACGGTTGGCTGACTAGAGTTTGACGTTATTGTCGTTTGACGGCGGTGATCAACTGATCCCTTTCGGTCACACCTAAAGGATGAAATCCAAATAGTAACTAATTATTTGTATACGATACAATTAATTAGTACATTACATATATTCGATATGTACGAGAGTTAATTGTTAGAAATTGAGTTAAGAACTCAAATTCGATTAAACTTATTTTTCAATTATGCGATAATTGACTAATAAATTTATATCTTATTTTAATACGATTAAATAAGATTTAACTTAGTAATTAATCGTTAAATTACTAAATTAGTTGAGGTTTTGAGATAGAGGTAATTAGTTAATTATATTTACAAGGAGTTGTAAAATAAATTAACTAAGCATTGTGGGACCCATTATATATTGATATAATGGTAAAATATTACTTAAAATGTTAAGTACATATTATTTATTTAATTGAGTCATATAATTGTTATATGATCAAATTAACACTTAATTGTACAAGATAATTAACCATATGATCAATAAGAAATTGTGAGACAAATATCAAAAATCAAAATGGACCAAACTAGGCCATGTTGGCCGGTTATGTTGTAGTTACAAAGGTGATGATTGTTGTTCTTGTTTACACTCTTTAGTTACAAATTGAAAGTGACATAACAAGTAGAATACAATCATCACTTATACTACAACACTCCACTCTAATGCATGTGATCAAATTGAACAAAATAAGAGTCTTTTTTGGACTAAATGGTCCGGCCATTTTGGCTATATAATGAACAAATGTTGTTCATTATTTTACCACTTCATTTTGTGGAAAATTTACACTTCTCTCTAAAATCCTTCCTCTCACTAAAAACTCTCATATACTAATATTTCCTAAGTATTACTAGTGTAGTAATATAGTCTAATATTAGTAGTATATTATCTATCTTATTATCTAGTTAATAATAAGGGTAGATTATTTGGTTCATCTTGGTGCAACTTAGAGGAGATCTTCTACTTTGGAGATTACTTGTGTTCATCCATATTTGTAGCTCAAGAACAACAAGAAGGAGTTCTTGTTGTGCCCATATATTTTCCATATCAATGTGAGGAAATTTCTTCTTTTATATAAATGTCTTTATATTTGCATGCATGTTACATAGATCATTAAATACTAAATTAACAAGTAATTTAGCAACTAATTAGAGGAGTCTAATTAAGGTCTATGGACTTTCAGGTGTGTCTCAGCCGGCCGACCGTTGGCTGAGACTTGCATAATACCAATATTTTTGAAAATGCCAATTTCAAGTCAGCCAACTCCCAGCTGGTCAGCTGACCGTCGACCGGTCGGCCGGCTGGGACAACATATGCACGAAAATCATCACTTAACACTAATGAACATCAACAAACATCAACTATCATCATCAATCATCAATACTCATTAACAATTATCAACAAACAACAACCATCATCAACAAACACAAATTCGATGAATAATCATCCTATTCTAAATACGATTACTATCATCAAAAACACATTAAATCACGTATTAATATCGAGTAACCCTTCACCGTACCTTTTCGCGTCTTCAATCTTCGTCTAGGTTCTCCTCCACTAGGTAGTAATCTTTGTTGAGGTCTTGAAAGTCTCCACCTACAATTTGACAACAAAAGATGAATATAATTCACCTTTGAGAAAGACGGATAAATTGAAAGATGAGAAAGACGGTAATTTTATTACCAATTAAGATAGAGGACGATAAGAGGGGAAGATTTTGACGAAAATTAGCGGATTTGAGTAAGTAATGAAGGAGTAGTGATGATCTTGAGCTAGATCAAAAATGGGGTTTAGGGTTTTGGTTACTTGTTGAGGAAGAAGGAGTAAGTGGAAAAGAATGAGGGAGTTAGGGTTTAAAGGGAGTATAAGGTGAGTAAGTGGAAAAACATGGAAAAAGCCAAAACGAACTCGGATTTGCTAAAATAGAAACGGGAAATTAAGTTCTAGACTAAATCTAAAATTTCGCTGAAAAGTATCCGTATAATATTTTTAATATAGAAATATGGTACATTTGCGGGTGTTATAATCACCCCACCTTTTAAAAAGTTTCGCCCTCGAAACTTGAGCGAAAGAAAGATACCTTAATCGAATAGGCTTGGATATTTAATACGCATAGTAGCTTCCGGTTCCCATGTCTCTTCTTCTACATTAGCACATCTGCATAAAACTTTCACTAAAGGCACCACTTTACTTCTTAACTTTTTGTCCTTGCGATCTAGAATGCGGATTGGCTTCTCTTCAAAGGAAAAATTCGGTTCGAGCGTGGGAATTTCGGCTTGAAAAACATGACTCGGGTCACTAATATACTTCCTCAATTGAGAAACATGGAAGACATCATGAACTTTATTCAAATTCGGGGGCAAGTCCAACTTGTACGCTACGACACTAATTCTTTTCACAATATCAAAGGGTCCAATGTATTTCGGGCTCAATTTACCATTTACACCAAACCTTTTAACACCCTTCATCGGAGATACTTTCAAGAACACTTTATCTCCAACTTCAAATTCCAACGGTCTTCTTCGGACATCGGCATAAGATTTTTGTCGGTCTTGAGCGGCTTTCATTCTATCACGAATGACCTTCACATGATCAATGGTTTCAACAAGAACACCGGGACCTAAGTCACGAACATCACTCAATTGATCCCAACATATAGGACTTCGGCATTTTCTTCCATAGAGAGCTTCATAAGGAGCCATCTTGATCGAGGCATGATAACTATTGTTGTAAGAAAACTCCACCAACGGTAGACTCTTTTCCCAACTAGATTGGAAGTCGAGTGCACAAGCCCTAAGCAAGTCTTCTAAAGTCTGGATAGTCCTCTCGGTCTGACCATCGGTCGCGGCATGAAACGCGGTACTCATCAACAACTTGTAACACCCACAATTGTACCCTATATTTTATAGTAAAAATATTTTTACGGATACTTTTCAGCGAAATTTAGTTTTAGTTTAGAATTAAATTTTTCCGTGTCTAGTTTAAAATTTCCGAGTTCGTTTTCGGAGTTTACGCGAGATTTCGAGTAAGTTACGTCTTAAGACGTTATGGGCTTTTTTTCCATGAACTTTTCCACTTACTCCCTCATATACTCCCCTTAACCCTAAACTCCCTCACACTCAACATCTTCTTCCTCACCAAGTAAACACCAAAACCCTAACCTCCATATTTGATCAAGCTCTTTATCGACACTACACCTTCGTTACTCGATCAAATTCACTCAAGTTCGTCTTATTATTTCCCTCTCATCGTCCTCTATCTTCATTGGTAATAAAATTACCGTCTTTCTCGCTTTTCAATTTATCCGTCTTTCTCAAAGGTGAATTATATTCATCTTTTATTATCTAATTGTAGGTGGTGACCTCCAAGACCCCGACAAAGACTACTTCTTGATAGAAGAGGACATCGACGCGGATTGAATATGCAAAAAGGTAACGGTGAAGGGTTACTCGATATCTTTACGTGTTTTAACGTGTTTTCTATGTTAGTAAACGTATTTAGAATAGGATTAGTAATCATAGGAATTGTGTTGTTGATGATGGTTGTTGTTAGTTGATAATTGATAATGAGAATTGATGATTTGTGATGTTAGATGATGATTGTTGTATGTTGAGCCTTAGTAAAAATGGTGATTTTCGTGCAATGTTGACCCCAGCCGGCCGACCGGCAGCCGGTCATCTGACCGGCTGGGGAGTGGCTGATGTTTAATTGTGTTACGTAAAAGTTTTGGGTATATAATTGGTCTCAGCCGGCCGACCGGCAGCCGGCCAGCCGACCGGTTGAGACACTCACCACATTTGATTTATTTTCTCGTATGACTTTGGTCCCAGCCGGGTAGCCGGCAGCCGGTCCCTTTGACCGGCTGGGACACGCTGTATTTTGATTTGTTTTCAAATGTTACTACGGGTGCCAGTCGGGTAGCCGGCAGCCGGTCCCCTTGACCGGCTGGCACACACTGCCAAACCTTATGCAATTCGTTCTTATGTTTTCATTTATAATATTTCCGATGGTTCGTTGATCGTATAAATTTACGTAATGACTGACCGTGCTTGTCGCGAGCCCGATACAAAAATAATTACCCACACTTAGGCTAACAACAGAAGGAATGTATTAGGGAAGTAGGGTGTCGATCCTCAGGGAGTACGTGTTAATTATGAATTGCTATGGAGTGATTTTCATTTAAGTTCGAGTCATTTGAGGTGGTTGTCTAAACTACTAACATAAAATAAAATGACAAGTATGTAAATGACAATATGTAAATGACAAATATGTAAATGACAATATGTAAAACCAGAAACAGACAACTTACCCGATCGGGTTGTAACGGTTCCGATCGGGGAAGTGTACTGATCCAGGTGATGATATAATAAATCTAACTAAGAGCGATATTTAAATGACAATATTGAAAAGCTATCTAACTAAACTAATAAACTAGCTAATAACAATAAAGTAAACTATCTAAGAACGGAAATAAAATGACGATAAAGTAAACTAACTAAACAACAATAAGATAAACTATCTAAAACGGTAAAATAAACTATCTAATCAAATTGATATAGTGAAAGAGAAATACATGCAAACGGTTTAAAAGTTTCATTGATACCAACATTAGAATTACTACGATTGTCTAAGCCTTGTAGCGGTATATTCCTCTCGGATTCGTACCGACTTTTTAGTGGGTACTAACGTCCTCTCAGCATGGTTAGGTCACTAAACCCCTATTGGTAGTCCTAATTCCCATCCCAACTCTTGTTATAAAGACGGAAATTGACTAATACAAACAATTGTTCATGGCCACTAAACAAAGTTATAGAATTTAGCATAACCAAAGGAAGAAACAAACTAGGTGGTTCAATTGGTATATACTCTTCTTTTAATTCATTTTAACTAGTAAATCATTTCAATACTACAATTCTATTTATTGTATTCACACAATGATAATCTTACAATGTTAGGATTAATCTAATTTATGGGATTAAGTAAATTAATAGGAAAAAGATGTAGGAAATTAAACTATAAAATATAAGTACTACAATGATTAAGGTGATTATATTAATAATGATTCTAGTGATGAATTCCATGATTATATGATTAGGCAAAATAAAAGGTGGCATACTAAACAATATTTCGGTTTTGACAAGATTGATTTTAGATGAGTTTCCTAACAACAATACTATGAAAACAATACTAATTAGATCAAAGTTCATGATGATAAAACTGCATAAGTGAAGGATAGAAAATTACCGAAATTGGAATGCAAATTATGTAGGAAATAAAGTAAAGAACAATTATCCAACCCAATAACAAAAGCTTATAAAAACAGTAGAGAAACACTAAGAAATTGCATAAACTATATTCTAAAACTTGTATGGAAGAAATAAACTATGAGATTATTGTAAAGGTATGCTAAAGTGTATATAATTGTGTAAGAAGTTGTGTATGAAGTTGTGTATGAAAGTATGTATGAAAGTATGTATTGATCATTGGCTTTTATAGGGCTGCATGGCTGCTGCATCTCGTCCAAATTCATACCCTAGACAAATCCTTTAATCACTCATTTAAGCTTGGTAGAAGAAGAGCCAAGTAACGTCTCAGCCTCAAACATACCCAATCGGGTAAGTGGAAATCCGATCGGGTAAGTGTGCAAGATGGATTATCCCGTCTTTTCCAATTACCTCCTTGGGCACGGAATCCTATGCTTTGGTCTTGGTCAATGCAATACGTAATTGGGCTTGGGCTAGTCCTCCTTTGACTTGGGTTGATGTTTTCTTTTGAAGTACAAAGTCAAAATCCAAGATGAGTCCATTCGAGGAAGGATGTAGCGGAATCGTAATCAAATCGTGAAATGGCTATCATCGGTTCCTTGAAAACTCGTATTCTAGTGCCTTTGCTCCAAATAGTAAGAAAATATAGCAAAACCGCTTCATTTCCTATAAAACGAGTCAAAACACGCAAAACAACTAGAATAGCAATATTAGCTCGTTAATCACTTAACAAAGTGCATAGATCGTATAGAAATCGAGCTAAAACGGGGGATAAATTAGTACAAAATATTATCAAACTCCCCCAAGCTAAACCCTTGTTTGTCCTCAAGCAAACATAACAATCATAACCAGGACAAGGGTAGCAAACAATGATCAATCTATCATATAAATCTCAAAAAGTAAGCTCCTAACAAGTAGATGAATCACAAACCCGTAACAACAAGGGCGAAGGAAAGTGCGAATCATGGTTGAGATTTACATAACGGCGCAGCATAGAAAATATTCTTTGGATCTTTTTAGCTCTTGCATGATCTTTTGACAATGGACTCTCACGGTACACTCTTCACTCAAATTTTTGTAAAATAGGAAATATTGGTTCAAATTTGAGGTGACACTCTCCTATCTACAACTTATAAGAATGTGCCCGCAGTCTAGTATGGTAGACAATCCAAAATCATTAAGTAAGACTAATCATGATCAAAATATAATGTAGGAAGCATTAGAGAAGTAAAGAAGAGGCTTGGGAGATTTGGGTAAGAAAGTGGACAAACAATTTTTGGTCATGTGGAGCTTTAAGTCAAGCTAGTAATAACCAAATGTGTAGTGGATACTTAATCCAAATCATACCAATTCCCATCAACAATAGTCAAAGCCAAAAGTAGCATATTGGCTTATTAAGCATGACAAATCAGGTTACGACTTCCCATAATTTTTCTTTCCTTTCCTTTCATGGAAGCGTTTTTCTCTTCTTTTTCTTTCTTCTTTTGAACTTTCAAAATTTTTTCTTTTCCATTTTTCATTTCAAAGCTTTTTTTTTTTTTTTTTTTTTTTTTTTTTTTTTTTTTTTTTTTTTTTTTTTCTCTTTTCAATATTTCTTTCGAGAAACTCGAGAATCAGCAATCCCGAGACAGCAAGTTCACACCAAATGGTGGCATTATCAGAACGTCGCAAAAGCACATAACACCCCTACACATAAAGTCGGTTACTAAATCAACAAGGGTAGGCAATATTATAATGTAGCTAGGAAGAAGGGTGTTTTTGCGAAAGGTGAACAAGAGATTGAATGGCTTCAAAATGTAGATCATGACAGTAATACTTATAGAAAATGGAATAAAAACCATACTTATGCGTTTTGATGTAACACAGACTATAAGGAGAAACTACTCACTACTAAACTGGGATCGGGTTCAGATGTACCGACCACTGGAGGCTCTACCTTTCAATATGAGTAGCTTGCCAAAGTCAAGATCAAGCTTAATTAAGTCCAAATGCAATTTTCTACCTACTGTGTACAAGACATCCCCATGAATGCACAATTCCTCATAACATAATGAAACATCAGCTTATAAAAACTATAGATTGAGAAATGTAAGATGGAAATGATCTTTTCTTTTTGTGTTTTTGATTTTTTCGATTTTTTTTTTTTTTCAGAAAAACTAAAAATGAACTAAGAAAATTAAAAGAAAATAAACTAAAAAGTAAAAATCTAAATGCAATCCTAAATGCAGTCCTAAATGCAAATCCTCCCCCAAGCTAAAACTTCACATTGTCCTCAATGTGCATGCAATTATAACAGAAACAAACCGAGAAACGGCTGGTAGCACACAGAACAAGATGAAATGCTAATGGGAAAAGGGGGCTAAAAAGAAAAACTAAAAATGCTAAAAATAAAAGAAAGAAAAATCTTACAAAATGTCTAGCCTCCCCCAAGCTAGTATAAACGAGGGGAGCTCATTGTCATCTCATCACAACGGCCACCAGCTACGGCCTCTCCTCTCTGAAGGAGGCGGCTCGGATGCGGATCCAGAAGCATCTGTATAGTAGGTATCATTTGCATAATAATAACTACCACGAGAAGCAATGATCCCGGTTGGGTTGCAGGCTCCTAAGGACTGGTACTCTTCTACTTGGTGATCTCTAAAATAACCTCTATACCCTCCAAAACTCTCAACGCCATAGTCGGTTCCACAGTAAATAGGATGGGTGGGGGCCCTCAGGTCTAATCACACCTTGCCTAGCAAAGTGGTCATAAATGGGGTGCAAAGCAAGCTGCTGGTCGGACTGAATTCTATTAACGTACAAGGTTAAGGCTTCAAACATGGCGGTCACGTCGCCCGTAGCATGGGTCAACTGAGAGGATGATCCTACCTCAGGGCGGCGGGATCTAATCTGGACAGGGGGGTCAATAGGGGTAATATCCCCAACAGGAAGGAAGTAAGTGGGTCGGGGTAAGATAGTCTCACCCTCTTGAAGTTAAGGACGCTGCCGAAGTAATGGAATTTGATCGATCTCGGCGGTCAACTTGACCGAATCACGACCAGCTATCCTCCAAATGATATGTGGGTGGGAGACACGAAACCAGTTAAGCTGAACAAAATAATCATAATCCAACCCATTTCCCATCTCGGTGGGAGGTGTAGTCAATGCCTGGAGGTCAGTGGTGGCTTGGTTAAAACCACAAACTCGCATACCAAGGTGAGTGATAAGACCTCCACAGACAATGGCAGTGTTCTTAGGATTAATGGCTTTAGTCAACTGAATAGAAAAATAGTACGGAATACTAATAGACCATGGTTCTTCACCATTCACATTCAAAAATCCTCCTAAAATTTCTAAATCCACTCGTCTCACCAAATGAGGTTCAGCACGACCCAAGAAGGTCCATCCCATGAATCGTTGCCAGATTCTAATGGCGGGATTTTGGATGTGTTGGTGTGGGACATGGTCCCAACGAGAGACAGGGTAAGTCAAATAGTGTTCCAAACCAGGCTAACATCAAAGCCTTCTGGAGGTGAGGTAACAATGTCCTCAGAGGTGAGACCAAATTGTCTAGCAAAAGTCTCTATGTTCGTACTATAATCATCATTAAACAAGCGAAACCGAACTTGAGGCTTAGTGTTTCTATTCCTAGACCTATGTAACTCAAAAGAGCTTAAGAATTCAAGGGTTAATTGAGGGTAGGTCTTATAACTAAAGTTAATGCTAGCATTCATCCCTAGACCCCTAAATAACACCTTAACATGCTCATAAAGCTTCATATATCTTAAAGAAGAAACATCGAGGAACTTGGTGGCCCTCATACCTTTGCTTTTAAGAATACACCAATTTTGCCATTGTTTGTTTGAACTAAATTCCACATCCGGAAAGTCAGGATCATGCATAGCATCTCCTTGATTTTCGGTTTGATCATTTACTTCAAGCATTTCTATGTCTTCTTCTTGGGCTCTACTACTTTCTCCTTGATTGGAGGTTCTTGCCCACTTTGATCTCCTTATTGTAGGTGCATTTTGTACAAAGAACTAGTATTAAAACACTTCTTTATAAACACAATTTGATAGCAGAAGTGTTAAAATACTAAGCTTTAAGCACAAATTCAAGCATATCTACCTAAGTGAAACATTATCATGCCATCTTTGAGCACAAATGGATGTTTTTAAGCACAACAATATGTCACTAACATGAGCAACATACACTTGAATCATGAGTTTGGCCACTACTCAAAGGTACTAATGCTAATTAACACAACAAGGTCATAAGTTCATAGTATAAAGCATGAATTCAAGCATCATACTATCACTTAAGCAGAAGTTCTTAGCATATAGTAAACATGAGTATCCTAATTGGCAAATGAGCATTCAAATCATAGTAATCATCCTAATTAATCACTAACATTCACTCTATATCATGTAAGAAGCATTAGAAATCCAATTTAAACAAGTTTTTCAATCAAAATCAAGAACCCCCAAATTTGGGTTAGGGTTTGTTCATGTTGGATTTCTGAAAAAAATAGAGAGATTGAAGTAACTAAAGTAGAATTAACTTACTTGATGATGGTTAGAAGTTGCCTTTGATGAACTATAGTGACAAATTTTGTAAGAAAAGACTAAGAAATGAAGGTTTTGAGAGAATTTTGAGCTTTGAAATTGAAGAACACGGGTATATGGCAGTAGGCAAAGGTAGTGTGTTGGCCTTATAGAAGAAATTAGATCAAAATACAAAGCAGCCAACTTACCCGATCGGGTATACACGGATCCGATCGGGGAAGTGTGCTGGTCCGGTTTTTGATTCTTTTTTCTTTGCTACTTGCCCTTACCTTTCGGCTATGTCCTTGAACATACTTACTAACCTTAGTAATCTTGGCAACTTGGGCCAAGGATAGCTCCTTCTTGTCTCAATAAGTCCTCCAATTCCAAGTACGAAAAACTATCAACTAAACATGCATTTCTAAATGTAAACAATAAGTAAAACGATAATTGTTTCTAACTATTACATCCAAAAGTCCAAAAAGATAGTCCAAATAAAATAGTCCAAATCAAAATCATTGTCTAATAAGTGGAATAAAGAATGCATAAAGAAAAAGTAAAGAGAAAGACGGGTTGCCTCCCGACAAGCGCATTTTTAAGTCATGCTAGACTTTGTGTTTTTATCCCTCCCACTACAACAAATCCCTTATTTTCTCGACGCTTTAGGGTTGACACTTTACAAAAGTGTCGATCTTGTTTCTAGCTTTTATTTATTCTAGACACCTTTTTATGTCTAATAATGAAGAGTATCTGAAAATCAATAAACGGCTCATTAAAAATTAATTCCCCAACTTATTTTAGTTTTGGGGGCTGAAAACCCGCCTGACCAAAATTTCACTTATCCCAAAAACGCATTAGTTGACCAAAATTCCCCAACTTAATTTCTTATCATAACAATAGGAAAACCCCCAAAATCCCTAATAACCTAGGTGACATTCTCTCCATCAGTTGTTCGTTTCTACTGCAAATATTTTACAATCAAATTCTAAAGAATCCAAAGGTATGTACTAGTATTCTTCTTCTCTATTCTTATTCTTTGATTTTGCGTTTCAAGTTTATATGCAGTTTTGATTCAATTCCGCACTGTACTGTTCTTCTATGGCGTATGTGTGTAAATACCGTTATTTATTTCTTTATATCTGTATGTTTCAGGACCCATTCAACGATTTTGGTAGCTGCTTCCCTCAAGGTCGTGATTTAGGCAACAATAAGATACTGATATTTCAAGTAAGAGTGTTTTCTAATTTGCTTTTACTTAATTGATAATTTTTGATTTATTTTCATGCTGAGTTATATGAATGAATGGGCTTAAATCATAGTTTGTTGCTAAAATTGGCTATAGTAATAGGTGGTTGTTTACATTTGCCAATCGTTTGGCATGTTTTGTATCAAATTGATAAATTTTCTATTTAATTTACAATTCTTGTGTGTTGTTGAATCGTTCCACATATTTGTTAGGTTTTGATTGTGAACTATGATATTGGTGAAATTTTCATTAGTTTTGTATTTACAAATGATTCACAGATGACGTTTTTTCAAGTAACCACGATGTTACGCCTATTTGAGGCTACTAGTGCGATGAGCGACAAACAATCGAGTTGTTATCACTTTATTAAAAATAGGCTACTAGTGCGATGGGTGACAAACAATTGAGTTGTTATCACTTTATTACGCATTGAGTTTTTACGCTCGGAAGATATATTGGGAAATCTCAAGGCTTGTTGTTTATCTAACCTACACTCAGATAACTATCCTATATTGCCCCGGCCATAGAAAAGTAATATTAAAACTCCATTCAAAGCATGGTCTTGCAATTGGCCATCATTTTCGTATAAATACGTCTAAGATCGATCTGCTGTACAACCTATGTGTTTTTCAAATATTTGAGTGGGGAATATTGTTGTAGTAGCATATGTAGTTTGATAAGTATAAAATTTAGTTGGGGCTGAACAGGATGAAAATTTACTCCTAAAAAGTCAATTGTTGATTTTAGTTACAAATAAACTATTCATGTTTAACAACAAAGATAATTGAGTTTTAGTAATTGAATATATAAAGTAAATTACATACTCCCTCTGTCCCATTCATTTGTTGGCCTTTTTAATTCTTTGTGAGGAGTATTTTAATCAAAGGCAAACAAATGATTGGGACGGAGCGAGTATTAATTTAACAATCTAATTTCTATATCTTATATGAGAATCAAATTGATGGTATAAGTTAGCGATGAGACAAGATTTGATAATATCTACGTTCCACATATTCTATAATTTTTAGGTTGTTTTGCCATTATCATATTATAGATACGCAACCAGATTTATATTCAATATTTCTTTATTAGGACTGATTGTTCGACAATGTTTGATTTTTTATCTAATTTGATTACTTTTTCAAATTTCTTTCAACGTGGTTTGCTCTTTTAGTGTAACTAAGCTGAGTCGCCTATTTCGAATACCTTCAATTGAAGTTTTAAATGTTTCTAACATACATGATTAGAAGCAATTAACAAAAAAAAAATTATATGATAAAAGTGCAAAGCGTGTGTCAAATATATATGAGCAATAGTAGCATTAGCTTCCTTGGTAGTGTTATCGTAATTGTGTATCACACATACTTGTATCACAAATTCTCATTTCAGACGACGACCCGTCTTAAACTTAAGACGGGTCAAGCCCCTCTCACAAAGTGCAAGTGGGGGGACAAGTGGGGAATATATTTGCCCCCCACTTGTCCCCCTATTTGCACTTTGTGAGAGGGGCTTGACCCCTTATTTAGCTTAAGACGGGTCCCCCCGTCTTAAGCTTAAGACGGGTCCCTAGAATTGTTGTACTTGTATTTGTTTTTTATGACTTTGTGAGTTAAGAAAATATTGCCATCGTGTAGCAATTATGTTTTTAAGGGATTCCCTTTAAGTTACATGTGTAAGTTTATGAAATAATAATTTAAGATATGTGAGTAATTTGATTTCTTATGATGTGTAGAGATGAATACTAGTTGGATTAGTTTGCCAAATGACCATTCTGATTATATAAATGGATGTGTGAAGTTTCTTGAGCTAGCAAAAGAAAATCTTATAGATGAAAAAACAAAATGTCCATGTAGGAGCTGTAAGTTACGTTATTGGTTGACACTCAATGAAGTAGAGGGACATATTTTGTTCAAAGGTTTCTATCAAAAATATACAAATTGGATTTGGCATGGTAAAGAGGATGTTCTTGATCATTTGCATGGAAGTAATGTACAAAATAGTGAGGGAACTTTAAAACAAAATGACGATATGAAAGGTCTACTCAATGCAGTATATGGGAGTAATGCTTCTGGAAGTAATGCTCCTAAGTATCATGAACATCTTAGTGATGATATTTCTATTGACTCACTTTTAAAAGAGGGTGATGTGGCTATGGGGTGTAACCCTTGCTTTGAATCTGATAACGAGTTTGATCACGAAAATTGTAATGCGTCTGATAATGTGTTTGATCACGAAAATTATAATGCGTCTGATGATGAGTGTAACCAACCTCCAGTATCCAACAATGGAGAAGAAGCAAAATACAAAAGATTGTTTGAAGCAACAAATGAGGAACTTTATGAAGGGTGTCAATCTTTTTCGAAATTGTCTTTCCTTTTGCACTTGTTTCATATTAAGTGTATGTTTCATTGGTCTAATGAGTCCTTTAACAAGTTGCTTGACCTTCTACTTGAGGCGTTCCCACAAGTTAAGGAGTTCCCGTCCTCTTATTATGAGGGTAAGAAGATAATAAATGATTTAGGCCTTGGATATGAAACGATCCATGTTTGTCCAAAAAACTGCATGTTATATTGGGGGGATCACTCTGAAAAACAGGAGTGTCATGTATGCCACTCTTCTAGGTGGAAAAAAATCAAAGGTCAAAATGGAAAAAACTAATGAAGAAGGTAAATTTTCCCGTAGTAAAGGAGAAGCAGCGAAAGTAATGAGGTATTTTCCTCTTATCCCTAGATTAGAGAGGATTTATATGTCACCTAAAACAGCAGAAGATATGAGATAGCACCATGATGTCTGTGTGAAAGATGGGAAGCTTAGACACCTTGCAGATGCTATAGCTTGGGAACAATTTGACTCTTGTTATCCTCTTTTTGCTTCCGATCCTCGAAGTGTTAGGTTAGCTTTAGCAACTGATGGTTTTAACCCTTATCGTTTGATGAATACCACATATAGCACATGGCCAGTTATTTTGATACCATATAACTTGCCACCTTGGTTGTGCATGAAACCAGCTTCATTTTTGTTGTCTTGTATTATTCATGGGAAATCTGGTCCAGGTATTGACATTGATGTGTTTTTGCAACCTTTGCTACATGAGTTGAAGTTATTGTGGAGTGGTGTTGATGCTTTTGATGCCTATGAGGGAAAAAAATTTAAACTGCGAGCAGCTTTACATAGTACTATTAATGACTTTCCTGCATACGCAATGTTATCTGGATGGAGTACTACCGGGTACAATGCTTGTCCTCGTTGTACTCATTCTACAAATTCTGGTAAATTTGGTGGTAAGATTTGTTTCATGAGACATAGGAGATGGTTACCTGATGATCATGATTACCGATCTCAAGGTAATTTGTTTGATGGAACTATTGAGTATGACAACGCTCCAAAATATGCTAGTGGATCAGATGTATTAAGGCAACAAGAAGAAATTGAGTATACTTATGGGAAGGGAAAAAAACGCTCAAAGAGAAAAACAAGAGCGAGAGAAGTTGGTTCGTTGATTAACATTGTGAGCGACAGTGAAGATGGTGAAAATTTATGGAATAAGAAGAGTGTACTTTTTGAATTGCCTTACTGGGAGCACAATCCCTTGAGACATAATTTAGATGTTATGCACATTGAAAAGAATGTCTGTGACAATATATTAGGAACACTTTTAGATACAGATAAGACTAGAGACAGTGCGAATGCGAGGGAAGGTCTTAAGAATTTAGGTATAAAAAAACATCTTTGGCTCCAAGATCGACCCAATCAAGAGCCGTACATGCCTCCAGCTTCATACTCCATGTCCAACGAGGACAAAGAGATATTTTTGAAAGACCTCCAAAAGATCCGAGTTCCTGATGGGTATGGCTCGAACATATCTAGATGCGTGAATATGAAAAAGCGAAAACTCATTAATCTTAAAAGTCATGACAATCATGTTCTAATGCAAGATATACTTCCTGTAGCTTTAAGAGCATCCAAGGCTACTAAAGTTATTGATTTGCTAGGGGACTTGTCTTCCTTTTTCAAATATTTATGCTCTCCAACTCTTGATCAGAATAAGTTAAATGTCCTCGAGTCGGATATTGCGCTTATACTTTGTCATATGGAAATCGAGTTTCCACCCACCTTTTTCACTATCATGGTTCATCTATTAATTCACTTAGTGGAAGAGGCCAAATATGGAGGACCTGTTCGATATAGATGGATGTACCCAATTGAAAGGTAAATATTTCCAAATTTTAAAATGTAGTTGTTTCATTATTTATATAAATTCATGTTAAAAACTACATTAAAGGTACCTTGCTCACCTCAAATCATACGTAAGGAATAAATCTCAACCTGAGGGGTCAATCGCGGAAGGGTTCGTGCTGGAGGAGACCATTACTTTTTGTTCGAGGTACTTAGAAGGAATTGAGACCATCTCTAATAGATCTAAGAGGAATGATGATGGTATTTCCAATATGTGTGGTTACTTGTACCAATCCGGTGGTCGAGTGATTGGTATGACGGAAAAAGTACGATTGGATGATAAAACTTCAAAACAGGCACATCGTTACATTTTACTTCATTCCGATGAGATGAAAGAGGTTATTGAGTAAGTATACGTATGTGGTACTTTGTGAATTTTTTTATCACTCATTTTCAGTAACCCCTAAATAGAATTTTTTTTATCTTTCATTATTTCTAGTGAGTTCCTTAATCAAAAACGCCGGGAAAACAACAATAGAGTTGCCTCAAGTAATGAAAATGTGTGGATTATTAATGAATTTTTAGATTGGCTTCAAGATCAGGTTCTTTTTCTTAAAGAATTTGTTTTTTTTAAATGTTGAAAATTACAGAATAATGTTTGATATAATTCTTTATTTTATAGGTTCATAACTTAGATGAAAGCACTCTAGAAGGACAACTAAGAAAGACTTTGGCGGGTGGTTTAAGTAGTTACGGTAAAAGAATGACAGGGTTTATGATAAATGGGTATAGATTCCAGAAGGCTGATCGTGAGAAAAATCGAAAAACCCAGAACTACTCAGAAAGCCACACAGTCTCAACCTTCTACTCTGAATGCCGAAAAACCTCCTCTTCCGAATGCCCACCAACCTTCTATTCTGAAAGCCAAACAACATCCTACTCAGAAATTCCGACAACCTTCAGCTCTGAAAGAAAAACAACCTTTTACTCCAAAGTCCTTAGTTTCAAAGACCAATATCAGAGAGACTTTCCAACCAAATTCATCTACGAAACCAGAAGTAGCACCAGCACAACCTTCAATGAAATCTGATGCCATATGGAAAAATCCACCAACTAACTTATCAAAGACGAAGCCTACTACGATGCTTCTCAAAACCACATCGTCTTCAGTGCCTTCATTCACTTATCGTCCTACAAAGTCCACAAATCATGTACCTGCACCCAATACCTTCCCACAAATCAGTAAGTCTAAGCCCACAATTGTGCAACCTCCGACTACTCATTACTCACAAGATAGTCAACTGAAGTCCAAACTACAACCTGAAAAATCTGACACAATCCTTAATGACATTAAAGTATCTACAAAAGTTGATGATGCATTTTTAGAACCTCAAGAGGAATGTTTAAACAAAGGACATGGTGGACAACTTGGGTGAAATAGACAAAAAACATTCAGACCAAGACGTTATAGTCGAGCTCTTGATTGGCCCGATAATGTGAAATTTGATGAAAAGGAAGAAGTTCTAACTATAGGTAAGGAAGAGGTTCTGATAAGTGATATTTTGTACTAATTTATCCCCCGTTTTAGCTCGGTTTCCATACGATTTATGCACTTTGTTAAGTGATTAACGAGCTAATATTGCTATTCTAGTTGTTTTGCGTGTTTTGACTCGTTTTATTGGAAATGAAGCGGTTTTGCCATATTTTCCTACTTTATGGAGCAAAGGCACTGGGATACGAGTTTTCAAGGAATTGATGATAGCCAGTTCACGATTTGATTACGATTCCGCTACATCCTTCCTCAATTGGATTTAATCTTGGACTTTGGTTTTGAACTTCAAAAGGAAACATCAACCCAAGCCAAAAGAAGATCAGCCCAAGCCCAATTCCGTATTGCATTGACCAAGACCAAGGCATAGGATTCCGTGCCTAAGACGAAAAGACGGAAGAATCCATCTTGCACATTTACCCGATCGGATTACCATATACCCGATCGGGTATTTCTGCAAGTGGATGTTACTTAACTCTTCTTCAACCGAGCTTAAATGTGTGATTTAATGCTTTGACTAGGGTACGAATTTGGACGAGGGATCAGCAGCCATGCAGCCCTATAAAAGGCAAGGATCATCACACACAATTATCATCCAATCATCCAATTATCTATTATCATCTTATATCATATATCTCTTATCATCTTTTTATATCTTTTAGCACACTTTCTTACAAGTTTTAGAATATAGATTATTTCTTAGTGTTCCTCTAGTGTTTTCATAGCTTTTGTATTTGGATATTTGTTCTTTACTTTCATTCTTATACTATGCAATTTTCATCATGAAACTAATTATTATTATTTTCATATTGTTGTTGTTAGGAAATCAATCTAAAGTTAATCTAGTTAAAACCGAAATATTAGTTAACATGTCACATTATAATTTACCTAATCATATAATCGTAAAATTCATCACTAGAATCATTATTAATATAATCACCATAATCACTTTAGTATTTCTATTTCGTAGTCTAAATTCCTACATCTTTTTCTTATTTATTTACTTAATCACATGATCACATAAATTAGACTTAATATTGTAAGATTAACATTGTGTAAATTAAATAAATAGAGTTGTAATATTGAAATGATTTATGAGTTAAATGAATTAAAAGAAGAGTAGTTACCAATTGAACCATCTAGTTGTTTCTTCCTTTGGTCGTGTCAAATTCTATAACTATGTTTAGTGGCCATAAACAATTGTTTGTATTAGTCAATTTCTATCTTTATAATGAAAGTTGGGATGGGAATTAGGACTGCCAATAGGGGTTTAGTGACTTAACCATGCTGAGAGGACATTAGGACCCACTAAAAGGTCGGTACGAATCCGAAAGGAATATACCGCTACAAGGCCTAGACAATCATAGTAATTCTAATATTGGTATCTATGAGACTTTTAATTAGTTTTACATGTATTTCTCTTTCACTATTTCAATTTGATTAGTTAGTTTACTTTACCATTTTAGATAGTTTATTTCATTGTTATCTAGTTAGTTTACTTTATCGTCTTTCTATTTCCGTTCTTAGATAGTTTACTTTATTATTATTATCTATTTTATTAGTTTAGTAAGATAGGCTTTCAATATTGTCAGTTAAATATCGTATTTAGTTAGAATTTAGTTGTTGTTATTCGGATCAGAGAACTTCCCCGATCAGGTACGTGACAATCCGATCGGGTAAGTCTTCTGTTTTGAGTTTTACATTCTGCAATTTACATATTTGCCATTTACATATCGTCATTTACATACTTGTCATTCTATTTTATGTTAATAGCTTATACAACTACCTCAAGTGACTCGAACTTAAATGAAAATTAATCCATAGCAATTCATAGTTAACACGTACTCCCTGAGGATCGACACCCTACTTCCATATTTACATTCCTTATGTTGTTAGCCTAAGTGCGGGTAATTATTTTTGTATCGGGACCGCGACATAACCGATCAAATTTTGGCGCCGTTGCCGGGGAGCACGGTTTTGTTTATCTATGTATTGTTGGTTTTTGTTTATTAATTCTACCATTTCTAGGTGCAATCGTACCTAAATCGTTACTTTCATTTTTGTGTTTTTTCTTGTAGGTTGACAAAAATGGTACTATGTGACAACCCTCGCGAATGCGGAAATATAAAACAAACAAGCATGTGAAATATATAGCGGAAATGTGAAGTTTTAAAAACTTTTATACATGCAAGTTAAATAAAACGAGGAGTGTCAACTATTACAAACTAAGTGCGGAACATAACAAAGAGACGGGTCTCTTAAAATGTTAGCAAAGAACAAGTGTTTAGCAAAACTAGCTAATATTGTCTAGAGGTGAAAACTTCCAGGGACAACGCCCGCTAGCTCACACCCGAACCCCAAAATATCATATCCAAAAAGTCATCCAAGCAAGCAACCTGCTCATTCATGAAAAACATGAACGCCACAGTCAGTGGGGAGTAACTCCGGGTTCTCCCAGCCATATCAACTTAAACGTACATATAAGGAAATACAAAAAGGTAAAATCATGCATATATAGATATTCACGTGAGTTAAGATAAGAATAGATAGGCAATCCAATATATAATGATAAGATCATATGGAAATCAAATCCGAAACCATCATGTTATTTAAAGACTAGGGGAAGACACTCTTAGGCAACCGAATACGCTCACTAGGGCTTGCATCTCACCGTTAGCGGTATAAGATTGATAAGATTGAGACTCGACAGACAAACCAAGTCAAGTAATGCGATGATCACAATAAATCCAACATATTATCATCCAATCACGAACCAAGACATTGACGGTGTCCAATCATGCAATGACCATGAATAATATCATGAAATCACGCATTCAAGAACGACGACACAGACGACTCTCTCACGGTAAATGAAACGCACTAGCATCGTTCCCAGCAAGAATGATTAAAAGGCATCCACGGGATGACATTTCCCTGAACTCATACACGATGCTACATTTCGTATATGTAGACTAATTTCCTCCTGGTAGCACGACGATATAAATATCCGGTCCTAGTCTAAATCTGGCCAGAATCTCGGAATAAACCATTTTTCGATTCGACATGCGATGACGTTTCGCATCCAAGACTCGATCTTACAAAGAAAACGCCGAGTACCCCAAATTCGGTAGATCAATTCACGAAAGAGGCGGAAAAGAGCTCAAGCCTCATAACAAGCGGTACGCTACATGCAAATAACACCACCTCGCAAGTACACAACATTTGACGGCCGATCGATCAACGCAAAGCGTTTAACTCCCAACAACGTCGTCGTATGCCCACTAACACATGCATTTAAGCAGTAGGATACCTCTCCGTTCCGACATTCCAGCCTTACGAACGGGAAGTTAGCCAAGGGAATGAGAGTACAAAGCACAAAACAATATAGTGCTCAAACCATGACAATTGTAAAAACCGACTCAAAGTGGGACATATCGAAAACCGTCACGAAACATGTGATACAAGCGAATAAAATATCATATATCCAAAACATGAATATTATAAGCCACTACGTAAAATTATACGATAAATGGACCATGCGAACTATTATAAATTACAAGTTTTAGAAATTATAGGAAATGCATACAGCCGTGTTCCTGGCCGGTCAGGGGACCGGCAGCCGGTGGGCCGGCTCGCACTACAGGGCAAAATCCAAAAATCACCAAAAACAGAGAAATGTGGTCTGGGCCGGTCGGTGGACCGGCGGCCGGTCGACCGGCTCAGAACCCCCTATACAAAATTTCCCAAAAATTCAAGGATGTTACTGATGTGTTCCCAGCCGGTTGGCAGACCGGCGGCCGGTCGACCGGCCAGGAACCCCAGTTCATCCGTGAGCTTCCTTTACATATTCAATCCATTTCAATTATCATAAATCAATTCTAATAATCAACAACAATCAAAATACATCATCAACAATCATCATATAACAACATTCATTAATCATACTATGAATTCTAGGCTTCCTAATCGTATTCTAATACGATTTCTAGCATATAAAGCATGTAAAACACGTAAATGATACCGAGTAACCCTTCATCGTTACCTTTAAGCGTCCCTACTAATCGTCAAGCTCCTCTTCAATAAGGTAATAGTCTTTGTTGGGATCTTGGAGGTCACCACCTACAAATAGACCATAAAAGATGAATGAAATTCATCTTGAGAAAGACGGGAAATTTGAAAAGCGAGAAAGACGATGATTTTAATATCAATACGGATAGAGGAATGTAAGGGGAGAAGAATGAGACGAACTGACGTGAATTCTATCAAGTAACGAAGAAGTTACGATGATTCAAAGATCGAAAAAACTATGGAGGCAAGGTTTTGATCTTTCTTAGAGAGGAAGAAATGTGTGATTGTTTGAGTTTGAGTAGGAAAAATAGGTTAAGGAGTATGAGTATAAGTAAGGAAAAAGTCAACCAAAAGTCAAACTCGTCTTAAGACGGGATTCCCAAGGAATCTCGCAGAAATTCCAAATACGAACTCGGAAATTCTAAAATCGACTCGAAACATTAAATTCCAAATTAAAACTTAAATTTGCTGAAACGATTTCGTAAAATATTTCTACTAGAAAAATAGGGTACATTTCCGGGTGTTACATACTAACAAGGGAAGATCCAAGGTACCGGGTTTTTGAGCTCGCTAGTGGGATCCTAAGGGTCCATTTTACTTTGATTGCTCTCATCGAGGATAACCAATTTAGTGGAAAACCAAACGAAAACCCGTCACACCACCTTCAAACCTTTTGCGAATTGTGTCAAACCTTTGTGAGGGAGGGAATCACCCAAAACAAAATTAGAGAAACCCTTTTATCTTTATCACTAAATGGAGAAGCTAAATGGTGGTTCACACGTCGTTTAAAGGAAGCCACAAGACCTATGGAGTGGGAAGAGATTGTCATCGCTTTTGACCGTAGGTTTAGAAACAATTTGTCAAACCTATCAATTAAAACACAAAATGAAAGAGGGGAAGGTTCACAAACCAATGGGGGAAGGTTTAGAACCAATTTGTCAAACCTATCAATTAAAAGATGTTGACACTACAATCTCCTTAGCCTGTCCCATTCAACCAAACGAAACCACCCCAAAAAGCACTTTATATCGCCCAAAAGTTTTCAACCGATTTACCTCATTAACAACACCATGTGAACTTTGTGGTGGGATAGGGCATACACCTCAACGTTGTGGGAACAAACTCACACCATTTAACCCTTTCCATCCACAATTTCGCCAAACTCAACCCACCAACACACCTTATACAATTCCAAACTCATCCGTTCAAAATGACCATGTAATAGCTAAAGTAGATGTTAAGTTAAGGGAAGTAATCCAATCCCAACATAATATGTACTCATACTTCTTTTCAAGCTTAAACTCCCTCAAATCTGCCATTTTATCTCTCCAAAAGAGAGTAGAGGAGTTGACCCCATCGAGTTCTAGCCAACACACCCAAGGGAGTGAAACACCATCGATTGTCACAATTGACATGATTAGTGATAAACCTTGTGATCATCCTCTTGGGAATGAAAATAGTAAGGAGCCTATCTTTAGGTTACCCCATGAACTTTGCAACAATCCAACACTAGCCAAACCAACCAAAGTCCCTACACATGAGGAGACATCCCATCTCGAAGCCTTGATTATGAAATTGATAAAAGCTCAAGGGAAATTGGAAGAAAAAAATGGAGAAGTAACTTTGGCAACAAACGAAGCTTTTTCAAAAATTGGAGGCACGGATTGGCAAAACATCTAGGCAAAAAGAAGCAACCAAAGACTCTCGCAAGGAGCCTACCCTTGATGAAGGGAAGATTCTCATTCCTTCCAAACTTAAGGACCCAGGTTGTTTCAACATTTCTTTCACAATGTGTTTTCATAAGGTCAAAGGTGCATTGTGTGATCTAGGAGCCACTATTAGCGTCATGCCTTTTGATTTCTATCATGACCATTGCCCAATACAAATGAAATTCACTATTAATAGCCTTCAACTAGACGATGGATCTATGCATACTCCGGCATGAATTCTGGAAGATGTCCCAATACGGATTGGATACTTCCTCGTTCCCGTCGATTTCTATGTCATATTTTCAAAGAAGGAAAGGAATGACTATATTATATTAGGAAGACCCTTCCTAAATACGGTTGGAGCTTGTATAGATGTGAAAGGATAAAAGATCACATTTGAAGTAGATGGATCGAGTGCCACCTTTGATAAAAGGGGGAATGTGTTGAGCGTTGGAGATGGCGACCTCGAGGCTTTCAAAGCTTCGGAGGCATGATTAGAATGAGATTGCCATGGGTGTTGGCAAAAGCTAAATGAGGAAATTCAAGGACGAATCCAGCTACAAGGAGAATAAATCCCTTCACAAGGCTTAAGGAGGGATAGCAAAACATAGTCTAGCATGACTTAAAAATGCGCTTGTCGGGAGGCAACCCGTCTTTTTCTTTTCTTTTTCTTTATGCATTCTTTCTTTTACTTATTAGACAATGATTTTAATTTGGACTATTTTATTTGGAATCTATTTTTGGATTTTGTGTTGTAATAGTTAGGAACAATTTTTCATTTTACTTGTTATTGTGCATGTCTAGTATATCGTTTTTCGTACTTAGAATTGGAGGACTTATTGAGACAAGAAGGAGCTACCCTTGGCCCAAGTTGCCAAGATCACTAAGTTTAGTAAGTATGTGCAAGGACATAGCCAAAAGGTAAGAGCAAGTGGCAAAGAAAATAGAAACAAAAACCGGACCAGCAAGTTTCCCTGATCGAATTGCTATATACCCGATCGGGTAAATTGGCTGCCTCGTATTTTACTCTAATTTCTTCTATAAAACACACTTGCTACCCTTTGCTTTCTACCTTCTACCCGTGTTCTTCAATTTCAAAGCTCAAAATTCTCTCAAAACCTTCAATTCTTAGTCTTTTCTTACAAAATTTGTTCCTATAGTTCATCAAGGGCAACTTCTAAGCATCATCAAGTAAGTTAATTCTACTTTAGTTACTTCAATCTCTCTATATTTTTAGAAATCCAACATGAACAAACCCTAACTCAAATTTGGGGGTTCTTGATTTTGATTGCAAAACTTGTTTAAATTGGATTTCTAATGATTCTTACATGCTATAGAGTGAATTCTAGAGATTAATTAGAATGATTACTATGATTTGGATGTCCATATGCTAATTAGGATTCTCATCTTCACTATATGCTAAGAACTTTTGCTTAAGTGATAGTATGATGCTTGAATTCATGCTTTATACTATGAACTTATGATCTTGTCATGTTAACTTAGCATTAGTACCCTTAGGTAGTAGCCAAACTCATGATTCAAGTGTATGTTGCTCATCTTAGTGACATATTGTTATGCTTAAGGACATCCATTTGTGCTCAAAAGATGGCATTACAATGTTTCACTAAGGTCACTATGTTTGAATTTGTGCTCAAAACTAAGTATTCTAACATGTATGTTATCAACTTATGTTTATGAATGAAGTGTTTTAATACTAGTTATTTGTAGAAAATGGCACCTACATTAAGCAAATCAAATAGGGCAAGAACCTCCACTCAAGGAGAGAGTAGTAGAGCACAAGAAGAAGATATAGAAATGCTTGAAGCAAACGATCAACCCGAAAACCAAGGAAATGCCATGCATGATCCTCACTTTCCGGATGTAGAATTTAGTTCACACAAGCAATGGCAAAATTGGTGTATACTTAAAAGCAAAGGTATGAGGGCTACCAAGTTCCTCAATGTTTCTTCTTTAAGGCATATGAAACTTTATGAGCATGTTAAAGTGTTATTTAGGGGCTTAGGTATGAATGCTAGCATGAACTTTAGCTATGAGACCTACCCTCACTTAACCCTTGAATTCTTAAGCTCATTCGAGTTGCATAGGTCTAGAAATAGAAATACCATGCCTCAAGTTCAGTTTCGCTTGTTTAATGATGATTATAATACGAACATGGAGAACTTTGCTAGATATTTTGGTCTCACCACTGAGGATACTGTTACCACACCTCCATAAGGCTTTGATATTAGCCTGCTTTGGAGTGCTATTTCGACTTAGCCTGTCTCTCGTTGGGACCATGTCCCACACCAACATATACATAATCCCGCCATTAGAATCTGGCAAAGATTCATGGGATGGACCTTTTTGGGTCGTGCTGAGCCTCATTTGGTGAGACGAGTGGAGTTAGAAATGTTTGGAGGATTTTTGAATGTGAATGGTGATGAACCATGGTCTGTTAGTATTCCTTATCATTTTGCTGTTCAGTTGACCAAAGCTATTAATCCTAAGAACACTGCCATTGTCTATGGAGGTCTTATCACTCACCTTGCTATGCGAGTTTGTGGTTTTAACCAAGCCACCACCGACCTCCAGGCATTGACTACGCCTCCCACCGAGATGGGAAATAGGTTGGATTATGCTTATTTTGTTCAGTTCAACTAGTTTCGAGTCTCTTACCCCCATATTATTTGGAGGATAGCTGGCCGTGATTCGGTCAAGTTGACCGCCGAGGTAGAGCAAATTCCATTTCTTCGGCAGCGTCCTCAACTTCAAGAGGGTGAGGCTATCTTACCCCGACCCACTTACTACCTTCCTGTTGGGGATATTACCCACATTGACCCCCCTGTTCAACTTAGATCCCACCGCCCTGAGGTAGGATCATCCTCTCACTTGACCCATGCTGCGGGCGATGTGACCGCCATGTTTGAAGCCCTAACCTTGTCCGTTAATAGAATCCAGTCCGACCAGCAGCTTGCTTTGTACCCCATCTATGACCACTTTGCTAGGCAAGGTGTGATTAGACCTGAGGGACCCCACCCGTCTTTTTATACTTGGCCCGAAGGGGGGTATGGTACTGCTTACAATGCAGGTGTGCAGCCGACCGGACCGGATTACTGTGGAACCGACTATGGCGTCGAGAGTTTTGGGGTGTATAGAGGTGATTTTGGAGATCACCAAGTAGGAGAGTACCAGTCCTTTGGAGCCAGCGACCCAACCGGGATCATTACTTCTCATGGTATTTATTATTCTGCAGATGATACCTACTATACAGATGTTTCTGGATCCGCATCGGAGCCACCTCCTTCTAAGAGGAGAGGCCGTAGCTGGTGGCCTTTGTGATGAGATGATGAGCTCTCCTTGTTTATACTAGCTTGGGGGAGGCTAGACATTTTGTAAGAATTTTGTTTCTTTCCTTTCTTTCTTTTGCATTTTTCGTTTTATTTTAGCCCCTTTTCCCATTAGAATTTCATCCTGTTTCTCTGTTCTATGTGCTATCAGCCGTTTCTCGGTTTGTTTCTGTTATAATTCCCTGAACATTGAGGACAATGTGAATTTTTAGCTTGGGGAAGGATTTGCATTTAGGAACTGCATTTAGGATTGAATTTAGATTTTTAGTTTTCTTTTTAGTTTATTTTCTTTTAATTTTCTTAGTTCATTGTTTTTAGTTTTTATTAAAAAAAAAAAAACAAAAAAATCACAAAAATCGAAAAACTAAAATCACAAAAAGAAAAGATCATTTCCATCTTACATTTCTCATTTTATAGTTTTTATAAGCTGATGTTTCGTTATATTATGAGGAATTGTGCATTAATGGGGATGTCTTGTACACAATAGGTAGAAAATTGCATTTGGACTTAATTAAGCTTGATCTTGACTTTGGCAAGCTACTCGTATTGTAAGGTAGAGCCTCCAGTGGTCGGTACATCTAAACCCGATCCCAGTTTAGGAGTGAGTAGTTTCTCCTTATAGTTTGTGTTACTTCAAAACGCATAAGAATGGTTTTTTATTCCATTTTCTATAAGTATTACTGTCATGATCTACATTTTGAAGCCATTCAATCTCTTGTTCACATTTCGCAAAAACACCCTTCTTCCTAGCTACATTATAATATTGCCTACCCTTGTTGAGCTAGTAACCAACTATATGTGTAGGGGTGTTCTGTGCTTTTGCGATGTTCTGATAATGCCACCATTTGGTGTGAACTTGTCTCGTGATTGCTGATTCCCGGGTTTTGATGTGAAAGAGAAAAAGAAAAAAAAAAGAGCTTTGAAAAATGATGAAAAATGAAAAAAAATGAAATTGAAAAGCTCAAAAGAAAAGAAAAAGAAAAGAAAAAGAGGAAAAAAGCTTGCATGAAAAGAAAAGAAAGAAAAATTATGGGAAGTCGTAACTTGGTTTTTCATGTTTAATAAGCCAATATGCTGCTTTTGGCTTTGACTATTGTTGATGGGAATTGGTATGAATTGGATTGAGTATCCACTGCACATTTGGTTATTACTAACTTGACTTTAAGCTCCACTTGACCAAAATCATTTGTCCACTTTCTTACCCAAATTTCCCAAGCCTCCTCTTTACTTTTCTAATGCTTCCTATATTACATTTCGATCATGATTAGTTTTACTTAATGGTTTTGGATTGTCTACCATACTAAACTGCGGGCACATTCTTATAAGTTGTAGATAGGTGAGTGTCACTTCAAATTTAAACTAATATTTCCTATTTTTTACAAAAATTTGAGTGAAGAGTGTACCGTAAGAGTCCATTGTCAAAAAGATCATGCAAGAGCTGAAAAGGTCCAAAAAATATTTTCTATGCTGCGCCGTTATGTAAATCTCAACCATGATTCGCATTTTCCTTCGCCCTTGTTGCTACGGGCTTATGATTCGTCTACTTGTAAGAGCTTACTTTTTGAGATTTGTATGATAGATTGATCATTGTTAGCTACCCTTGTCCTAGTTATGATTGTTACGTTTGCTGGAGGACAAGCAAGGGTTTAGCTTGGGGGAGTTTGATAAGTGATATTTTGTACTAATTTATCCCCCGTTTTAGCTCGGTTTCCATACGATTTATGCACTTTGTTAAGTGATTAACGAGCTAATATTGCTATTCTCGTTGTTTTGCGTGTTTTGACTCGTTTTATAGGAAATTAAGCGGTTTTGCCATATTTTCCTACTTTATGGAGCAAAGGCACTAGGATACGAGTTTTCAAGGAATTGATGATAGCCAGTTCACGATTTGATTACGATTCCGCTACATCCTTCCTCAATTGGATTTAATCTTGGACTTTGGTTTTGAACTTCAAAAGGAAACATCAACCCAAGCCAAAAGAAGATCAGCCCAAGCCTAATTCCGTACTGCATTGACCAAGACCAAGGCATAGGATTCCGTGCCTAAGACGAAAAGACGGAAGAATCCAGCTTGCACATTTACCCGATCGGATTACCATATACCCGATCGGGTATTTCTGCAAGTGGACGTTACTTAGCTCTTCTTCAACCGAGCTTAAATGTGTGTTTTAATGCTTTGACTAGGGTACGAATTTGGACGAGGGATCAGCAGCCATACAGCCCTATAAAAGCCAATGATCATCACACACAATTATCATCCAATCATCCAATTATCTATTATCATCTTATATCATATATCTCTTATCATCTTTTTATATCTTTTAGCACACTTTCTTACAAGTTTTAGAATATAGATTATTTCTTAGTGTTCCTCTAGTGTTTTCATAGCTTTTGTATTTGGATATTTGTTCTTTACTTTCATTCTTATATACTCATACTCCAAACTCGGTAATTCTCTATCTTTTACTATGCAATTTTCATCATGAACTTTAAACTAATTATTATTGTTTTCATATTGTTGTTGTTAGGAAATCAATCTAAAGTTAATCTAGTTAAAACCGAAATATTAGTTAACATGTCACATTATAATTTACCTAATCATATAATCGTAGAATTCATCACTAGAATCATTATTAATATAATCACCATAATCACTTTAGTATTTATATTTCGTAGTCTAAATTCCTACATCTTTTTCTTATTAATTTACTTAATCACATGATCACATAAATTAGACTTAATATTGTAAGATTAACATTGTGTCAATAAAATAAATAGAGTTGTAATATTGAAATGATTTATGAGTTAAATGAATTAAAAGAAGAGTAGTTACCAATTGAACCATCTAGTTGTTTCTTCCTTTGGTCGTGTCAAATTCTATAACTATGTTTAGTGGCCATAAACAATTGTTTGTATTAGTCATTTCTATCTTTATAACGAGAGTTGGGATGGGAATTAGGACTGCCAATAGGGGTTTAGTGACTTAACAATGCTGAAAGGACGTTAGGACCCACTAAAAGGTCGGTACGAATCCGGAAGGAATATACCGCTACAAGGCCTAGACAATCATAGTAATTCTAATATTGGTATCTATGAGACTTTTAATTAGTTTTACATGTATTTCTCTTTCACTATTTCAATTTGATTAGTTAGTTTACTTTACCATTTTAGATAGTTTATTTCATTGATATCTAGTTAGTTTACTTTATCGTCTTTCTATTTCCGTTCTTAGATAGTTTACTTTATTATTATTATCTAGTTTATTAGTTTTCATTAGTTTAGTTAGATAGGCTTTCAATATTGTCAGTTAAATATCGTATTTAGTTAGAATTTAGTTGTTGTTATTCGGATCAGAGAACTTCCCCGATCAGGTACGTGACAATCCGATCGGGTAAGTCTTCTGTTTTGAGTTTTACATTCTGCAATTTACATATTTGCAGCGTACCTTGCAGCGTCTGAAGCTGCAAAGGAAGCTGTGTGGATTCGGCAATTTTTGGAAGGACTATCAGTAGTCCCTACTGCCAAAGATCCTATCACAATTTATTGTGATAACAGTGGGGCTATTTTTCAGGCAAAAGAGCCCAGGTCTAGTAACAAGTCTAGACATGTACTTAGGAAATATCATGTAATTAGAGATTACGTGGACAGAAAGGAAAATTGACATTTGTAAGGTTGGGACAGATGACAACATTGCTGATCCTTTAACCAAGCCTTTATCAAAGGCTAAGCATGATGGTCATGTAGTCACAATGGGATTGAGACGTGTGCCAGAATTCCTTTAGATTATGTAATATGTAATAATTGAATGTTGTATAATTGACTTTCATATATGATAATGACAGTCCGTCGCTTCGAGTTGTCATTTTAAAATCTTTTATTAGTTTGCCTAAATTTAAATACTTTGTTAATCCGAATAGATTGTTGGACCCTATTCAAGGTGGAAAGGAGAACTTATATTTGTCCCTAGTCACTCAAGGACGGTGGACAGTATCGAAATGACTAGATTTGTAAGTCGAAATCGATGGTTGGTTCACACATGGGGTCACTGGAGATGACCTGGTCGTTTACATAGACAGACTGTATGACACTCTGTCGGACAGTGACATGATAGAGCCCCTTAAATAAATTATTTGATGCCTGGTCGTGGCAGGGTCTTCTATCTTATTCCTATAAGTCGATTCTTTTGACTGGCGACCGTCTATCTGAGTCGGTGCAGTTTCCGATTGGTTTTGGTTGATGTTCTAGGTCGTGCCGTAAAAGGAGGCCGATGGACTTCTTCAGGATCATGGTGATCTGCATCATACAGAGTAGATGGATCAACAGGAATTGTCCACCCACGTTGGGTAAAAACATCTTTAGGCCACTCGAGAAGAAGTTACTGTAAATGCGTGGCCACGCTCGGAAAGAGATCTATGGTAGATTTTCCGGTCAGACAGTTACTCTCCCTATCGAGAAAACCACTCTAGATATTGTCAATCGAAAGTGCGACCTGAAAGACACCTTGCGTTGAGTGGGAGATGTGATAAAGAGACAAGAGAATTGGTGACGCACACTTGTGTCAGACATGTGGGAGATTGTTGGAGTAGGTGTCCTCCACAATAGTGCGCCACATGATAAATCTTATTAAGGAATATAATTGGGATATTTATTGACTATATATATGATTAGTCAGTTGATTAACGTAAATCAATAACGGTTGGCTGACTAGAGTTTGACGTTATTGTCGTTTGACGACGGTGATCAACTGATCCCTTTCGGTCACACCTAAAGGATGAAATCCAAATAGTAACTAATTATTTGTATACGATACAGTTAATTAGTACATTACATATATTCGATATGTACGAGAGTTAATTGTTAGAAATTGAGTTAAGAACTCAAATTCAATTAAACTTATTTTTCAATTATGCGATAATTGACTAATAAATTTATATCTTATTTTAATACGATTAAATAAGATTTAACTTAGTAATTAATCGGTAAATTACTAAATTAGTTGAGGTTTTGAGATAGAGGTAATTAGTTAATTATATTTACAAAGACTTGTAAAATAAATTAACTAAGCATTGTGGGACCCATTATATATTGATATAATGGTAAAATATTACTTAAAATGTTAAGTACATATTATTTATTTAATTGAGTCATAGAATTGTTATATGATCAAATTAACACTTAATTATACAAGATAATTAACCATATGATCAATAAGTATTTGTGAGACAAATATCAAAAATCAATATGGATCAAACTAGGCCATAATGACCGGTTATATTGTAGTTACATGGTGATGATTGTTGTTCTTGTTTACACTCTTTAGTCACAAATTGAAAGTGACATTTCAAGTAGAAATAATCATCACATATACTACAACACTCCACTCTAATGCATGTGATCAAATTAAACAAAATAAGAGTCCATTTTTGGACAAGGTGGTCCGGCCAAATGGCCTATATAATGAACAATTGTTGTTCATTTTTTTACTGCTTCATTTTGTACAATTTTACACTTCTCTCTAAAATTCTTCATCTCACTAAAAACTCTCATATACTAATATTTCTTAAGTATTACTAGTGTAGTAATATAGTCTAATATTAGTAGTATATTATCTATCTTATTATCTAGTTAATAATAAGGTAGATTATTTGGGTTTATCTTGGTGCAACTTAGAGGAGATCTTCTAGTTTGGAGATTACTTGTGTTCATCCATATTATTAGTTCAAGAACAACAAGAAGGAGTTCTTGTTGTGCCCTTATATTTTCCACATCAATGTGAAGAAATTTCTTCTCTTATATAAATGTCTTTATATTTGCATGCATGTTACATAGATCATTAAATACTAAATTAACATTTAATTTAGCAACTAATTAGAGGAGTCTAATTAAGGTCTATGGACTTTCACAAGTATGGTTTTAATTTCATTTCTTTATGAGCATGCATTCATTTGTTAGCATTTTGGAGCCATTCACATGATAAATTTGCCTTTTTGAACCCATTCACAAAAAAAAAATTCATCCTTTGTAACATACAAAAAATTGCCTACCTTGTTGAGCTAGTAGCTTTGATTAATTTGTGTTTGGGTGCTCATTTAGGATTTGTTGTATTTTGAAATATCATGGTGAGCTTCGTCTTAATGCTTTTGCATGAAAAAAAAAAAGAAAAAAAAGAAAAATGATGAAAAAAAATGATGGTAATGAAAGAAAGAAAAAGAAAAGAGAAAAAAAAGGAAAAAAGCATGAAATGGAAAAAAAAGAGAAGCATATCTTGAATGTTGAAAAAAAGAAGAAAAAGATGATTTAAGAAACTCTCATATTTTATTTACATATTTTGGAGAGTTTTTCTTAAGAATTGTATTGGAAATTTTGGGATAGTTTTGGGATTGAGCATCCTTACATATGGTTGTTGCTAGCGTGACTTAGCTCCACATACCATAAATCATTTGTTCCCCTTTCTTACCTATTTCTTATTAACCTTTTCTTACCTATGACTTCCTCTTTCATGCTTACATTTGAATGTTTTTGGCTTGTAGTTTTGAAATTTTTACCATATTAGATTGCGGGCACACTCTCATGAGTCGAGGATAGGTGAGTGCTACTCACAAAAATCCTTTCACATTAAAATGAGTTTGAGTGTATCGCGAGAGTCCAATAGTCAAAAGATCATGCAAGAGCCAAAATGTTCAATTGAAGTCTTTCATGCTACGCCGCCATGTAAATCTCATCCATGTTTTTGCATTATCCTTATGCCCATGTTGTTTTGGGATTTGAGTCATTATGCTTGATAGTTTAAAATTGGATGTTGCAATTGTGGGGACTTCATTGTTTTCCTCTCTTGTCTTGGTCTTATGTGCTTGCTTGAGGACACGCAAGAGTTTAGCTTGGGGGAGTTTGATATGTCTAGTTTTTATATGATTTTACTCCCTAATTTAGCTCGATTTTACATGATTATTATACTTTGCTTAGTATATTTGTGAGCTAATTACGCGTTCGAGGTGCATTGCTCGTTTTTGCTATGTTTTATAGAAATCTAAGCATTTAGAGGCTTTTGCCTAACACAATTAGCAAGCACCAAAAGTCCAACAAGCTAATGCAAGCAAAATGGACCATGAAAGGAGAATGACAAGCCAAGCATGAAGATTTGTGAAATGGATTGAAATGGAAAAACTAAAAATGAAGCCCAAAGCAAGGAGCCCACAACTTAAGCATAGGATACTCCTTTAGATGCTCAAGGAAACCCTAAACTATGCAATTAACCAGAGAATTAAGGTGTTTAAAGGCGTAGCTTAGGATTGCTTAAGCATTAAATGGAGCAATTAAGTTAATGTACCCGGATTAAGGAGGCCCCGATCGGGGGTCCCAGTCCCCGATCGGGGTTTGGCTTCTGTGAACACAACCGTTTCAAGTCCCTCTCCCTATATAAAGGAGAGGGACTTCGACACTTAGGGATACATTTTTATCACATCTTTGTACATCTTACACACATATTTCACATCCTTACTCATATCTTTTCATTACATTTTCCTTAGTTTAAGCACAAGTTTATCTTAGTTTCATAATTAGTTAAACATTTAGTTATTACTTTATTCAAACATTTGGTTACATTTTGAAGTTGTATTACAATCTTTCCATTCAAGCATTTGGGTTATTTGTTCTTCATTTCCAAGTTATATTTCTCTATTGCAGTAATCCTAATTCTAGTTTTATGTTAGTTGTAACACCCCACGTTATTTGAAGAGGTCCATTGATAGGCTTATATGACTAGTGCTTAAAAGGATTGAAAGTACTACTCATATCAACAAAGTGCACTTTCTTTTCTGGTCATCCATGCAAAAGAACTCAAAAGTTAAGCGTGCTTGACTGAGAGTAGTCTTAGGATGGGTGACCTCCTGGGAAGGTTCCCGGGATGTGCATGAGTGAGGACAAAATGCGCTGGAAAGGACCAGTGTTGATCTGTGGGCCATGTACACAGCCTGGAGAGCTATCATGAGTGACCGCTCCCGACCCAAGGTTTGGGCCGGGGTGTTACAAATGGTATCAGAGCAACCCTGCGACCGTGTGGTGAGCCTGTGGTCGGGAGTACCCGGGTCACCCACCTAGCGGGGGAGGATTCTGGGTTAGCGGTTATGCTACCAGGCGCAACGAGGACGTTGCGTTCTTCAAGTGGGGGTGATTGTAACACCCCACGTTATTTGAAGAGGTCCATTGATAGGCTTATATGACTAGTGCTTAAAAGGATTGAAAGTACTACTCATATCAACAAAGTGCACTTTCTTTTCTGGTCATCCATGCAAAAGAACTCAAAAGTTAAGCGTGCTTGAATGAGAGTAGTCTTAGGATGGGTGACCTCCTGGGAAGGTTCCCGGGATGCGCATGAGTGAGGACAAAATGCGCTGGAAAGGACCCGTGTTGATCTGTGGGCCATGTACACAGCCTGGAGAGCTATCATGAGTGACCGCTCCCGACCCAAGGTTCGGGTCGGGGTGTTACATTAGTATTCATTTCCGTCATTTACCTTACAAATCATTTAGTTAATCGTAACATTAGTTAATCATTGTTTCATTGTTTTCTACATTAGAATTGTTAGTTTTCATTCACTTAGTGTAGCACATTTTATTAACAAGTTGTTTTCCTTTATCACCTTATATTCATCATGCTTATTATATCAAATACTATTAGTCTAAACATCAACATGAATGAGTAGTTTCATTTGTCTAGGGATTAAGGAAGCCATGCATAATTAGTAAGTTGTAAATGTTAAAATAAGGATGAACTAATATTGGTAAATTGTTTCTATCACATGCTTGTATTGTTTTGTTAATCTTTGTTATTTGGCCAATTGCATTGATTAAATTTGATAATTCATTCTAAAAGTCGAGAGGCACGGAATCGGATTAGACTACGCATGTGTAGTGGGACGACTCTAGTTATAACGAAAAATCTCTAGGACTCGACCTAAGGTTGTCACTAATATCGAGAGATGGGTGTCTTTAGCCTAAACAATTAACAATATCAAGAATTCCTATGTTTAACATGAGCATTTACTTATTTGCATGAGTGACCCGACTCCCCTAGACTCTTTTAATATTAATTGATTTGCATCATAGTTAGCTAAACACCAAACTAAACCAAACCGTTAAACCGACTTTGATAGTAGTCAATTCATAGCATTTCATAACAAAATTCCTGTCTCCTTGTGTTCGACCCCTCGTACTACATTTATTTGTGTCTAGGGAAATTTATCTTTGCATAGGTGTGCGATATATCCTATCAGTTGCCCACATGAAATCATCAGTGACAACGGGTCACACTTCCAAGCAGAGACTGAGCAGTTGCTAGCCAAATACAAGAGATCACGCATCACCATTCCCCGCCTTATCAACCTCAAACTAATGGCGCGGTAGAGGCAGCTAACAAGAATGTCGTCACAATCCTCAAGAAAATGATCGACAATTATTGTGACTGACCAAGCAAGATACCCTTCGCGTTATGGGGCTATCGCACTTCAGTTAGGACACCCACTGAGGCCACTTCTTTCTATTTAACCTACGGAATGGAAGCTGTACAACCAGTAGAGTTAGAGATCCCATCTCTGCGTATTTTCTTAGAAAGTCAAATTTCAGAAGCTGATTGGAAAAGAGATAGATACGATGAACGCGTCCTGTTGGACGAACGAAGACTGTGTGCATTACACAATGTACAGACATACCAAGCACGTATCAAATGAGCACTCAACAAACGATTTAAACCCAAAAACATCAAAGAAGGGGATTTAGTGCTCAAGTCAGTTAGAGCTTTATTACTTGTCGATTGATAAGTCCATTTTATATATAATTTAACTCTCTATTTTAGCTCGGTTTTTTTTTTATTATTGCACTTCTTTTAATGTGTTTGTGAGCTAATTCCGTGTTCGAGTGTATTGCTTGTGTTTGTTACATTTTGTAGGAATCTAAGCATTCAGAGGCTTTTTCCTAGCACATAAGAAAGCATCAAAGTTCACTAAGCTAAATGGAAGCAAGATGGACCATGGAAGGGTACTATGAGAAATGAAAAGCCCATGCATGAAGTGTTGGAGCTAGTGTCCTCCACAGTTAGTGTGATAACATGAATAAATCTCTTACAGGTTCACAGGGTATACTTAGTATTCTTATCAGTTGATTAACGTTTATCGATAACGGTTGGCTTGCTAGGAGTTTGACGTTATTGTCATTTTAATGGCGGTGATCAACTGGTCCCTAAAAGTCACACCTAAAGGATGTGTCTGAGAGATGTGATTATATGAATAATATAATCATATTGATGCCTTATGACATTGACTAACCTTTTAGTCATATACATCGACTAACCCCAAAAGTCACACCTGTAAGAGATTTATTCATGTTATCACACTAACTGTGGAGGACACTAGCTCCAACAATCTCCCACTTGTTCTTACAAGTGTATGTGCGATAACCCGATTCTCATATCCATAAATTTCTCCCACTTAATGTAAAACAATTTGCAAAGTCCGTATTTACAAAGGTCGCATTTTACAAGCAATCTGTATCAAGAGTGGTTTTCCCGACTAGAGAGTAACTTAACTGATAAACGAATCATTATTCGAGCATGGCCATGCATTTCAGTTACAACTCCTCGAGTGGCCCTGAGAAATAACAAAACATGATAAAGGTTGGATATTTTCCTCAACTCGAATCCTGCAGATACAAGCACAGTATGAAATGAACCAGTAAAAATCTACTTAGCCTCCTGTTACGGTCGACCATGATAACTTTGATCTTTGTCACCAACCTTTAATTTCGTATTTTCTCTTTTAATGAAATGATTTATGCCAAAGCAGTTTCCATGAATGGAATTTATATCTTAGATCAAACTACAGAAATATTGCATGTGAATAATAAGAAATTAAAGGTTGGTGAGAAAGATCAAACTTATCTATGGCACTGCCGTATGGGACACATAAATGAGAAACGTGTAAAGAAACTCATTGACAATGGGACTATCTCCCCATTTGATTAAGAATCATTTGGCACGTGTGAATCATGTCTTATCGGTAAAATGACTCGAATTTCCTTCAAAGGTGTTGGAATACGCACTAGTGACCTATTAGGACTTGAGTGAGTGAAACCTTTTGCAATCCTATAGGTGTCTGGTGACCTATTATGTTCGAATCTCATCATAATGCAATCCTTGCACTTGAGTGAAACCTTTTGCCACTAGTCGTGCCTTATAGGTGTCTGGTTGTCTTTCTACGGAATGCTTTATCTTATAAAGCCATTTGCACTGAAGAGGCCGTACCTTATCAGGCAAATCAACGAGATCCCATACGTCATTCTCATACATGGAGTCCATCTCGGATTGCATGGCTTCAAGCCATAGCTTAGAGTCGGAACAGGTCATGACACCTTTATAGGTAGCGGGTTCGTTACTCTCTAGGAGTAAAACATTATTTCTCTCATTCTCCTCGATCATACCAATGTATCTGTCTGGAGGAATGGAGACTCTACCCGACCTCCTAGGTTCCATAGGAATGTTAACCGTAGCAGAAGTTGAAGGAACCTCTTCCTCCATTGGTTGCTCGGTTGTTGGTTCTTGAATCTCCGACAGATCGAAGGTTCTATCACTTGACTTATTCTCGAGAAACTCTTTCTCTAAGAACTTCGCACTAGCTGCAACAAAAACTCGATGTTCGGTAGGCGAATAGAAGTAATGACCAAACATTCCTTTTGGATAACCAATAAAGTATATCTTGACCGATTGCGGGCCGAGATTATCCTCGTGTCTCCACTTGACATAAGCCTCGCAACCCCAAACCCGAATAAAGGACAAGTTAGGGATCGCTCCCTTCCATAACTCATATGGAGTCTTGTCTACAGCTTTAGACGGACTTCGGTTATGTATAAGAGCAGCTGACAAAAGAGCATAACCCCATAATGAATCAGGTACTACCGTGTGACTCATCATGGATCGAACCATATCAAGTAATGTTCGATTTCTCCGTTCGGACACACCATTTAATTGAGGTGTTCCAGGTGGAGTTAACTGTAATACTACACCACAGTCTTTAAGGTGTTGATCAAACTCATTTAAAAGAGATTCGCCACCACGATCTGAACGAAGTGCTTTAATCTTTCTTCCTAGTTGGTTTTCAACCTTATTCTGGTATTCCTTGAACTTTTCAAAGGACTCACTTTTTATGCTTCATTAAGTAGACATATCCGTATCTACTCAAATCATTCGTGAAAGTGATAAAATATCTATAGTCGTCTCTTGCATTTATTGACATATATAGGTCCACATACATCAGTATGTATGAGTCCTAATAGGTCACTAGCGCGCATTCCAACACCTTTGAAGAAAATTCGAGTCATTTTACCGATAAGACATGATTCACACGTGCCAAATGATTCGTAATAAAATGGGGAGATAGTCCCATTGTCAATGAGCTTCTTTACACGTTTCTCATTTATGTGTCCCATACGGCAGTGCCATAGATAAGTTTGATCTTTGTCACCAATCTTTAATTTCTTATTATTCACATGCAATATTTCTGTGGTTTGATCTAAGATATAAATTTCATTCATGGAAACTGTTTTGTCATAAACCATTTCATTAAAAGAGAAAATACGAAATTAAAGGTTGGTGACAAAGATCAAACTTATCATGGTCGACCGTAACAGGAGGCTAAGTAGATTTTTACTGGGTCATTTGATACTGTGCTTGTATCTGCAGGATTCGAGTAGAGGAAAATATCCAACCTTTATCTGGTTTTGTTATTTCTCAGGGCCACTCGAGGAGTTGTAACTGAAATGCATGGCCATGCTCGAATAATGATTCGTTTATCAGTTAAGTTACTCTCTAGTCGGGAAAACCACTCTTGATACTGGTTGCTTGTAAAATGCGACCTTTGTAAATACGGACTTTGCAAATTGTTTTACATTGAGTGGGAGAAATTTATGGATATGAGAATCGGGTTATCGCACATACACTTGTAAGGACAAGTGGGAGATTGTTGGAGCTAGTGTCCTCCACAGTTAGTGTGATAACATGAATAAATCTTTTACACATTCACAGGGTATACTTAGTATTCTTATCAGTTGATTAACGTTTATCGATAACTGTTGGCTTGCTAGGAGTTTGACGTTATTGTCATTTTAATGGCAGTGATCAACTGGTCCCTAAAAGTCACACCTAAAGGATGTGTCTGAGAGATGTGATTATATGAATAATATAATCATATTGATGCCTTATTATATGACTAAAAGGTTAGTCGATGTATATGACTAAAATGTTAGTCAATGTAATGATGATACGATTATTTAATAACGATTAAATAATATTAGCTGAGACGAATTAAATGTAATTCGTAATTGAATATAAACCGTTATATTTAATAAATGTATATAACATAAGCTTAAACGAATTAAATTGTTAATTCGTAATTAAACATAATATGTTATATTTAATTAGCAAATTATAAATATACGGATATTTATAGTTGACGTATATATTATATTACATGCTAATATTACCGAAAAAGGAAAGAAAAAAATAGTCTTTTTCTCTCTTATTTTTCGGTCCATAAGAGATAAAAAGAAGAGAAAAGATCTCCTATTATTCTCTTATGGTAACTAGGTCAAAAACCCTAACAAGAGGAGTAGAAGGAGGCAAGACTTCTCCTTCTACTACTGGGGGTCACGGCCGAAACAGAGGAGGAGGAGAAAAGAAAAAATTCAGATTTTTCTCTCTAATTCTCTCTATCATTCATCATCACACAAAAGAAAATTAGCAGTAACTTTTCTCTAAAAGCAAGGCATATCTCGGAGCATCTTGGGTGCAACAATTAGGAGAATATCGATTTCGATATTGTTCATAGGCCTAATTTGCTAGGACCAAAGGTTAATTCTAAATTCCTATAATTTTATATTATGCAATTCATTTATGACTCGTAATTCATATACTATAGTTTCAATTCGTTATAATCCGTAAAATTAATGACGAAATATATCGATATTTCCTACATGAAGATTTGTGAAATGGTTTTATGTATAAATGAGAAACCCAAATGGAGCCCAAACTAAGGAGTCCACAACTCAACATAGGGATGCTCTTTGGATGCTCATGGGATGCCAAACTATGCAATTAACCGGAGAATTAAGGAGCTTAAAGGCGTATCATAGAATTCTTCAAGCATTTAATTGAATCATTAAGCAAATGTACCCGGATTAGTGAAACCCCGATCGGGGTTCCCATTCCTCGATCGGGGTTGGGGTGCTGTAAGTTACATCCATTTCAAGTCCCTCTCCCAATATAAAGGAGAGGGACTTTGACACTTAGGATCATCTTGGACTGCATTGTACACTCTAAAAACACTCTTTTACTTAATATCATTAGTCATTAGATTAGGTTTAGAATGGTTTAGTTTTCATTAGTTGTTACAAATAATTCCTTTAAGTATTTCAATTTATATTACAAGTTCATTTGCAAGTTAATTGGTTCCATTGTGTTCTTCAATTCCAAGTTTCATTTCTTTTGATGAGGTAATTCTATTTCTTGTATTGTTTTTTTATTTCCTTTATCATTTCCATTATTAGTTAGTTATCATGTTTACTTTATCATTTGTTATTAGATTAGTTATCATTATGCAAGAGTAGTTACTTTGTCTAGGGAATTAGGGAAGCCATGCATAAATAATATTTGCAATTGTTCAAATGAGATGTTATGATATCAAATAGTTATTTCTATCACATGTTTGCATTGTATTGTTAGTCTTTGATTATTGATCACAATCCTTGATTAAATTCGTTAATTCTTTCTATAAGTCGAGAGGCATAGAATTGAATTAGACTAAGCATGTGTTAGTAGATCGACCTAGCCAAAGCGAGAGTTCGTTAGGACCCGATCTATGGTTGACACTAATATCGAGAGGTGGGTGTCTTTAGCCTAAACAATTATCGTTATTATCAATTTCCTAGTTTGACTTGAGCATTTACATAATTTTCATGTGTGACCCGACGTCCCTAGACTCTTCCTTTATTATTATTGTTGTTTCATAAACCCAACCAAACTAATCGATAACCGACGTTGATATAATTTACCCCATAACAACTTGTATATCAACTCCCGTTTCCTTGTGTTCGACCCCTATTACTACATTCATTTGTGTATAGGGTATTTATCTTTCATTAGGTGTGCGATAGCCTATCATCGATCGACGAGGAAAGTTTAAACGTAACTGGGCTGGGCCTTTCTTAGTCAAATCAATATTCTCAAGGGGTGCAGTTAAAATCACAGACCTAGACGGGAATGAATTTGTTAACCCTACCAACCTAGACCAGTTGAAACGATACTACCCTTAGCATGCACTAGGAAGCGCACGTGGCGCAACCCCACGTGTTGCTCATGCGACACGGAATAAAACCGGCCCTAGGCCAATTGAACTCAATGTCGCTATGCTTTGCATTTTGACATTTGGATAATCCTCATGTCATCAAATAAATCAAATTGTACATCTTTTAGGAGTAAGCAAGGCACACGCCGCCTTTTTCTAAGTTCATTACAAGCTCTTACTTCGATCAATTATTCTTTTACATTTTTTTTCGAACTACGCGCAGGGTTTGATTTCATTTTTTCTTAATGAATACATAGGCAATCATTCACCGGATTTAGCCCAGCTATTTTATTAAAATGTAAATAGAAGGACATTTGCATTTGCATTTGAAATTCGACAAGAATAATAAAAGAAAAACAATAGGTTTTTTAAACTAGCTTAGTCTTTATTCATTATTCCAAAAGTAATAATAATATCTCTTACATATTATAAAATGCTGAAAAAAAAACTAAGGCTAGGATTCTAAAAATCCCATCCTTTATTACAACTCAAAAATAATACTAATTCTACATAATATAATTTGACTAAGGCTACTCTTCCATCTTGCCTTTGTCTTTGTCATCATTCTTGTCTCGACCGCGAGGGGGACGGTCCTGCGTTATCTCAGACCTAATTATCAACGGTCTTTCTCGAGGTCTTGCGTTCCCATGTCTATCTATCACTACCCTTGCATTAAGATTAGTCTTCGACATCTTCGCTGGATGCATGACTAGGAATCCGGCTTCTTCCTCGCCTTCGGTCAAGTATTTCGACCTCTCCTTACCAGATTCATAAATCTTGCAATCCACAGGCTGACACTTTCTTATCTTATCGCGCTCTTCAGGAGTACTAGCTTTTCTCTATCGCAGATATGAGTCAGTTACCCATAGGGAGTCAACAGGAACGGGTATGAACCACATATTCCTTTGTACCCATCTCGCGGCCCACTCCCTACAAGACTCTGCGGTATAAGCCAAGGCAGTCTGGGGAGCAGTGTCAAGTTTCGGGATCCTCTGCCTAAGACCCACTTGCCTCACCAGTCTTTCCGGAAAGATACACACCATGAATTCCAAGCCAAGAACGCCAAGTGACCTAGTCGGATCCAACGACGATACCTGTTGGACCAATTTGATAGTTTTGATAATGACATGTGTTTACGTAATAATATGTTTTTACTCGATATATCATATGCGTGTAATTGTGTGCTTTAGTCTTATTATAGCTAGCAACAATTATGAGAAGAAAGATCAAAGTTAGACATAACTTTGATAAAGTTTGTGAGACAAAGTTATACCAACTTCAGGAATAACTTTGGAAGTGAACTTGGAAGTTATAGCTAACCAGGCATAACTTTAAGGAAAATCGCTTCAAACAAGATCTACATAAATCTACACAAGACTCGAGATGGAGGGTCTTTGTGATCAAGATGAAGAGATGATCCGTATACTGAAGATCTTTGTGAAGATTAGATAGTATAGGTCGTCATTCGGTAACTATTCCATTCGAGAGATTTTATGTTCAAAAGTTATAGCTTTAGCCTATGACTTTGGATGATAAAATATTGATGCATGATTTTGGAAATAAAATGTTTTGAAATGTTTTCAAAAGTGAAAGAGTATTTTTTATATTTATCAATTATTTTAATAGAGAATATATTTATGAGATTCTATTGGTTAGTAATACAACTTATGGGTTGTCATGCTACCTAGGGTTTCTAATATATTCTATCTCAATTTGTTGTTAACCTAATTAGCCCACCTAGGGTTGGAGCCATCTAGGGTTTCGTGGAAACCTAGTATTGTGCCACCTAGGGTTGCGTGCCTCCTAGGGTTTCGTGAGCTAGAAGAATTCGGCCTCCATAGGTTGTTTCCTTAGTTTACCTAATCTAGGATTCTACTATATCTTTACAACAATATTTTGAGATATTAAGATAAATATATTTCCATAAGATAAACCAAATAATATTTTGAGATAAAGATATTTCTAAAAGATAAGCAAATATTATTTTCTGGTAAGATAAATATCTTTATTAAATATTATACTAGGGTTTTAGATCTACTATGATTCTTCTACTATAAATACTCATTCACATATCATTGTAAAAGAGACGACTATACACACATACACTACACACAAACCACTGCTATTTATTTTTACTTGTGTTGATTTTCAAAATCGTTTAAAAGCAAACCTTTTGACAAATATTATTATTTGTTTAGAGTTTGTTTTTAAAAGAGTCTGCAGCAATTATTATCAATCGCTTGAGTGAAATACGTATTGGAGAAAGTACATCATTATAAGCTTACAATTCTTTAACCTTTATCCTTTAACGAAAACGGGAATTTTGTTGAGTTTATATTGTACTTTCTTATTAGCGTAAGATAGTATAGACTATTTAGCGATACTCACCTTGAGTTATCATCATAGTGTTGATTATACGAGTGGGTTGGTAATTTTTGTAATCCGTAGAAAGGTACTAAAAATTATTAATCGAGAATAGTGGACGTAGGTTTCAACGTGTGAAACTGAACCACTTCAAAATCGTGTGCCTCTCTCTTATCTCTTTACTTTTTGTTATTTCGTTACTTGTGCTTACTTTGATTAATTAATTAGTTGATTTTAATTCATAAGATCAAATAATTAATTACATATCATTTAATTCGAAAAAAGTGGGGCTAGTTTTTAATACTCAATTCACCCCCCCCTCTTTCGTATTCGATCAATAGACTCTACAATTGGTATCAGAGCCTCGTGCTCTTGATTGCCTTACAGCAAGGAGTCTGATCCATTTATCTTTTTATTTTTTATTTTCCGCTGCATTTAATTTTATTTTAATGGATTCCAAACATCTGAAGTGTCCCGTATTCGATGGGAAGAACTACAGTCTATGGAAAAATATGATGACCCATTTTATAAAGGGTAACGATTGGGAGTGTTGGCTAATCATTAAGAATGGTCCTAATAAGATCATGCTTGGAACGGCTACAGGCACTTCCATCGAAAAGAAAGAAGATGACTATGTTGAGGCAGATTATAAGAAAGCTGAGAAAAATTCAAAGGCTATTAGTCTGTTGCAAAACGGCATGACCCATACTGAATTTGATCGTTTCTCATCTAGTTCTACTGCCAAGGAAATATGGGATGGTCTTGAGTTAGCTTATGAGGGGACAACTGTTGTCAAAAAGCAACGCATAGCTCTACTTATGCGAAAATACGAATTGTTCTCCATGGAACAAAATGAATCGCTTGACAGCATGTCTACTCGCTTCTCCAGTATCATTAATGAATTGAAAAATCTTGGAAAAACTTTTGACTCCGAGGAAATTGCCAGGAAGATCCTTAGAAGTCTATCTAAACGATGGAGACCTAAGGTGACGGTAATTGAGGAATGTAAAGATCCTATCTGACCTATCTTATCAAGAGCTACTTGGAACCCTAATGGCTCATGAGATTACTCTTGATGAAGATGCGGCAAATGATAGTAATAGCAAGAAGGTGGCTTTACAGGCCGAATCTAGTGAAAGACAAGATTCGGATCTTGAAGATGAAACAGTGTTATTTGCTAGACGTTTTAAGAAAAAGTTCTTTAATAAACCACAAGGGAAAACGTTTAACAATAACACTAATAAATCTTACAAAAAGCCAATTGAGTCAAAAGGGTCTCTTTCAAGTCGTGGTTGCTTCAAATGTGGGGATAATGATCACATGATCAAAGATTGCCCTACATGGAAGAAAATCAAAGACAAAAATCAACGAGACAAAACCAAGAAGGAATTCAAGCAAGTGATGATGGCTTATTGCTGGGGAGATCTCGACACAGAGGACGACGAGTCAGAGGAAGAGGAAGTCGCCAACCTGTGTCTAAGCAACGTCAGTCTTGACCTAATTTCTGACAGTGACAATGAAAGCGAATCCGAGATGTGTCTTGTTGGCAACTCAGATTCAGAACCAGATTCAGAAGATGACGAAGAGGTTAGTCATCTTGAACTTAAAAAGCAAGTTAAGAATTTATCTAAGAAGTCTTTAATTAAGTATTTTGAAGAAGCCTTAGATCATTGTCATGAGCAGAGTCTAGAATTGAAAGATCTTAAAGAACAAATTCTTGATATTGCTGAGGAAAACCAACTTCTAAAGGCCAAAGCTAAAAAGCTCAAGTCTAAAGTTATGGCAACTTCAGCTATAACTTCAGACAAGACAAATGTTGAGAAAGAAGCTCTTGAGTCTAAAGTTATAGCTAATGAAGCTATAATCTCAGAGTTGAAGCTCAACATTAAGCACCTTCAAGCCAAAGTTATAGCTAATGAAGCTATAACTTTAGAATTGAAGAAAGTCAATGAGCTTTTACAATCTCAAGCTAAGGCAAAGGAAGTTGTTATTCTTGATCATGAGAAAGTGAATTCTTTTCTTTCTCAGCAATTGAAAGATTTGAAGGCTGAATTCTCCCAAGCCAAAAGTCAACATAATGAGGAGAAACTTATCTTGAACAAACGGTTCAATGATTTTCGTGAAAATTTCAAAAAGAACAATCCCTCCAAAGACTCGAATGTAGATCATTCGTCGTGTGAAAAAGAAATTCAGTCTTTGAAGGAATTGCTCCTACATGCACGAAAAGTTCATGATAAGTGGGAAGGAAGTCAAAAGGTCTTAGACTTCCTTACCGAACAGTCTAACAATAACATGAAGAAAGGTCTAGGTCATGAATGCTATAGTCGTAGAGACCACGATAAGTGCAAATCCACTCCTTCTGACCGTGATTTCAGAAGAAGGAAGTATGTCAATCTTTCAGAATATCTGATTTGCAATTATTATGGTCACAACGGTCATGTTAAAGATAACTGTGTTAAATATGTTAACGACAACAAAAATCAAACTGATTATGTGAAAGAACATGACGCGTCTAGTCTTAATGAGTCCGAATCTGAACCTCAATGTGATGAGGTTAGAAATAATGAGTTTAGATGGTTTTATGACATGGCTTTCGATTACACATCTGTACCTTCAAAATCTAAATCTTATGTGAATCAGAAGCAGTCATTTAAACCCAATGTGCGTCACAACACTAACAAACAAAATAATAAACCTAGCAAACCCTATCCTAAAAAGAAAAGAATTGTTAAACAGGTATGGGTTAGGAAGGATCAAATCTATAGAGTCACTAACCATAAAGGACCCAACTTAGCGTGGGTACCTAAAAGCTGTATTTGATTCTCTTGCAGGTAATAGTGAAAGAAAATAATCTATGGTATCTCGACAGTGGATGTTCGAGACACATGACTGGAAACAAGAATCTTTTTCTTTCACTAGAACCCTTCAACGGTGGCAAGGTCACCTTTGGAGACAACAAGAAGGGCAACATAATCGGTGTAGGTAAGATTGGTATATCTTCTTCACATGCTATCAATAACGTATATCTGGTAGATGGCCTTAAGCATAACTTGCTAAGTATCTCTCAACTATGTGACAAAGGCAACAAAGTCGTTTTTCATTCAAATGTTTGTCGTATCATAGTTGAAGGAACTAGCAACGTTATCTTAGAAGGCTTACGTAAACGGAACGTGTATATGATTGATTTAAACAAAGTCACTACAAGTTCCTTTACGTGCATGAAAGTCACTGTGGATGATTCATGCTTGTGGCACAAGAGGTTTGCACACATCAGTCCAACGATTTTAAAGAAACTTAAGTCTTGGGATTTAGTTGAGGGCTTACCCTCAATCAAATTCGAACAAGAAAAGATGTGTGACTCATGTGCCCGTTGTAAACAAGTTAGATCTTCATTCAAACCGAAAAGAGTAGTAAGTACAGAGCGTCCACTTGAGTTGGTACACATGGATCTATGTGGACCTATGAAAGTTAGAAGCCGCGGTGGATCAAGGTACGTATTCGTCCTAGTCGACGACTACTCCAGGTATGTATGGCCTATCTTTCTATTTACTAAAGATGAAACTTTCGATGAGTTTGTAGTACTAATGAAGCTCGCCCAAAACAAGTATGATAAAAAGTTAGTTTCCATTCGTACGGATCATGGCACCGAATTTGATAATCAAGCTTTTATAGAATATTGTAGGGAGAATGGTGTAGGACATAACTTTTCTGCACCACGAACCCCACAACAAAATGGTGTCGTGGAACGTATGAATAGAACATTAGAGGACATGGCCCGCACTATGCTTTTGTGTAGTGGCCTTCCTAAGAGCTTTTGGGCAGAAGCCATAAGTACTGCATGCTATGTGCACAATAGAGCTATGATTAGACCTATTCTCAAAAAGACTCCCTATGAACTTTTAAGAGGGAGAAAACCCAATATAGCTCACCTTCGTTGCTTCGGGAGTAAATGTTTTGTCCATAATAATGGAAAAAGTAATTTGAGCAAATTTGATCCACGAAGTGACGAAGCTGTGTTGGTTGGTTATTCTAATCATAGTAAAGCTTTCAAAGTTTTTAACAAAAGAACGTTGTGCATAGAAGAAAGTGTTCATATTGTATTTGATGAAGATAATGTGCCTGAGCAAGTTGAACAGAATGAAGAAGAGGACATGAATGATCCAGACTTTCGTCTCTCCAGAGATGACGTGCCAGAAAATAATGAAGAAGTTATTGAAGGAATCAATGATGAACTTGATAAATCCGCAAATGACCTTGAACAGAGAACTGAGACCATTGTTGATGATACGAATGTCTCTTCTCAAAACAAGGAAAAGGAAACTGAAGTTATAGCTGATGATGCTATAACTTTGAACCAGAACCAAGATGGTGTAACTGAAGTTGTACCAACTTCAACTATAACCCCAGAGTCCAACTCAGGGGGAACCAATCTTGATTCTGATTCATTTGAGGAAAATGAGAGTTCATCAGATGATGATGAGCCTAGGAACTCTAAGAAATGGAAATATATGAGTTCTCATCCTATGGATAGTATCCTAGGAAGTTTGAATAAGGGAGTTCAAACGAGGCGAACATTGAATAACTTTTGTTCATTCTATTCTTTTCTGTCTACCATAGAGCCCACCAACATCAAAGAAGCTCTTGCAGAATCCGACTGGATTGTGGCTATGCAAGAAGAGCTTCAACAGTTCGAACGCAATAAAGTATGGCACCTTGTGCCTCGACCTCCTAATCGCACTGTGATTGGTACTCGATGGGTATTCAGAAATAAATTGGATGATTCAGGAGTTATAGTTCGTAACAAGGCTCGATTGGTCGTTCAAGGTTATAATCAACAAGAAGGAATTGATTATGACGAGACATTCGCTCCAGTAGCAAGACTTGAAGCTATTCGCTTGCTCATCGCCTTCGCAGCTCACAAAGGAATGAAATTATTCCAAATGGACGTTAAGACTGCATTTCTTAACGGTTATTTGGAAGAAGAGGTTTGTGTTGAACAACCTCCTGGATTTTTGAATAGCAAGTTTCAAAACCATGTTTTTAAACTCGATAAAGCTTTATATGGGTTGAAACAAGCGCCTAGGGCTTGGTACGACAGATTATCTAAATTTTTATTGCAAAACAATTTTAAAAGAGGATCTGTCGACAAAACCCTATTTCTAAAATCCGAGGGTTGTGATTTACTTGTTGCTCAAATTTATGTAGACGATATTATTTTTGGTTCTACTAACAATAAATTGTGCAAGTATTTTTCAGATCTTATGACCTCAGAATTTGAAATGAGCATGATGGGAGAATTGAAATTCTTCCTAGGACTGCAGAGTCAACAAACCAAAGAAGGCATAAAGATTCACCAACAAAAATATGTCAAGGAGCTAATCAGAAAATTTGGTATGGAGAACGCTCATCCAATGGACACACCTATGGTAACTGACAAAAAGTTAACCTTAGACGAAAATGGTAAGTCCGTAGATGAGACTACATATCGAGGTATGATTGGTTCTTTATTATATTTAACTGCAAGTAGGCCTGACATTATGTTCAGCTTATGTGTCTGTGCTAGATTTCAATCATGTCCTAAAGAATCACATATGATTGCAGTTAAACGTATCTTGAGATATTTAATTGGTACATCTAACTTATATTTGTGGTATCCACTTGAGTGTAATTTCAATCTAGTAGGATATTCAGACGCAGATTATGCGGGATGTTCGTTAGATAGGAAAAGTACCTCTGGATTCGCTACTTTTGTTGGACCTTGCATAATAACTTGGGGCTCAAAGAAGCAAAATTCGGTTGCGTTATCTACTGCAGAAGCCGAATATATTGCTGCAGGACTGGTATGTTCCCAACTACTTTGGTTAAAGCAACAACTATGTGATTATGGTGTTAATGTTGGTTGTATGCCTGTTTTCTGTGATAATACGAGTGCTATTGTTATTTCTACGAACCCAGCTCAGCATTCTCGTACTAAGCATATAGACATTAGACATCATTTTTTGCGTGACCATGTAGAAAAGGGCAACATTAAACTCGAATTTTGTAGTACTGATGTTCAATGGGCTGACATTGTAACAAAGGCGTTAGCGAGAAGACGTTTTGAGATTTTGCGGTTGGAAATTGGTTTAATCGGTAGCAATTAAATTCATCTTATTTATTTTGTGAACCTGCGTGACTGGCTAGATTCAGACGAGATTATATGACTGTGTCCGCATATTTCATTGCTAGTATATTTGTGTTTAATATAATATATTTTACGTGAGTATCTTGCATGTTTAGTGTTTTATGGAAATTGAATTATGAACCACTTATTTGCCAAAAACCTATCTTATTCACTTTCCAAAATTGAGCCAAATTCTACCCATGTATCCTATACTAGCCGAAATTCTCAACATAAATCACCTTACCAAAATTCTCAAATAAATCCTAATCAAACCAAAATTCTACCCATGTAATTCTTTTTGGCCGAAATTCTCAAATAAATCACCTTACCATATCTTTTTATTTACCAAAACTCTATCCTTACCATATCCCAACAATTAACCACCTAAGATTCCCTTTCCTACCCAAATTCAAAATTTAAAAAAAAAAAAAAAAAAAGGAAAAAGAGGAATAGAGTCGGTGCTACACGGCTACTCTACAAAAACACCACTACCCAATCTCCAAAACCCAAACCAAGTCGGGTTCGGTGCTTGAAGGTACAAAAAGGCGTCAAATAAAAAAAAAAAAAAAAAAAAAAAGGGTACAAGATGGTGTTAGTGAGTTCATGAAATTGGAGGCTTTTGGTCCGAAATTGCTTTTTATGTCAAAAGGTGGTTCGGTTGTTGTGAACCGAATGTGGCTGATTTTTTGGGGCTTGAATCGAAATTGGATGTGTTTATGGGAAAAGTAATGGAGCGCCTTGATGCGCAAGATAAGAAAATTGTTGCGGTTGTTGAAAAAAAAAATAAAAAAAAAAAATGAAAAAACCGTGGCTATGGGGAACACTAGCTCTATCCGTGACCATGTCGGTTCGGGTGTGCGTAGTGAGTTGAGGTCTTGGATGACGGGTGTTGATGATTGCCTAGCAAAATTAGAGAGGAATGTTGTCGATATTCGACAAGAGATGTATAGGCAAAGGGATCGGATGCAATTCTTGGTGAGCCAAGAAGGTGCATTGGTGCAAAGCGGTTCGGAAATGCGTGAGGGGATGCACACTATCCTTGATGCGACGGAGGCTCCTTCTTTGAAGGTTCGAAACTTCGATGTTTGCCTCACCGCCCAAGCTACTCATGTGTCGACGTGCCTTGATCGTCCTTTTTACTCTTGAGTACCGCACCCGACCCAATTACATTAATCCCAACATCATCTGTCAACCCAAAAAGCCTTGATCTTCTTACCTTCGCTTGTTTGCTCCTTACAACTACTTAACCATTCGGCCCAATGGCAACTAACAATATTTTCTGGTTTGTAGTTTAATCAACATTTGCACTTTATTTTGCTTGATATATATCGTCTTATATTGCGTATTTTGCATATCTATTTCTTGCCTTGACATGTGTTATTCTAGTCGTTTCATGTCTTTGTTCTTGTCTTTTCAATGATGCCAAGAGGGGGAAGAAATGATATGATTTGAGTCTTTGCTTAAGTTTGCTCCTTGTCAAGACTCGTTATCTCTTAAATTCTCTCAAGCTATAACTTTGGCTAAGTTGTTTTGTTCTTGCGATCAAAGTTGCTATAACTTTGGAGTGTTTTGTTGAGGGGGAACCATACTTAGTCACATTGTTAAGAAGAACTCTTGACGAAATCATATGAGACTTGTCATCATCAAAAAGGGGGAATTTGTTGGACCAATTTGATAGTTTTGATAATGACATGTGTTTACGTAATAATATATGTTTTACTCGATATATCATATGCGTGTAATTGTGTGCTTTAGTCTTATTATAGCTAGCATCAATTATGAGAAGAAAGATCAAAGTTAGACATAACTTTGATAAAGTTTGTGATACAAAGTTATAACAACTTCAGGAATAACTTTGGAAGTGAACTTGGAAGTTATAGCTAACCAGGCATAACTTTAAGGAAAATCGCTTCAAACAAGATCTACATAAATATACACAAGACTCGAGATGGAGGGTCTTTGTGATCAAGATGAAGAGATGATCCGTATACTGAAAATCTTTGTGAAGATTAGATAGTATAGGTCGTCATTCGGTAACTATTCCATTCGAGAGATTTTATGTTCAAAAGTTATAGCTTTAGCCTATGATTTTGAATGATAAAATATTGATTCATGATTTTGGAAATAAAATGTTTTGAAATGTTTTCAAAAGTGAAAGAGTTTTATTTTTATATTTATCAATTATTTTAATAGAGAATATATTTATGAGATTCTATTGGTTAGTAATACAACTTATGGGTTGTCATGCTCCCTAGGGTTTCTAATATATTCTATCTCAATTTGTTGTTAACCTAATTAGCCCACCTAGGGTTGGAGCCATCTAGGGTTTCGTGGAAACCTAGTATTGTGCCTTCTAGGGTTGCGTGACTCCTAGGGTTTCGTGAGCTAGGTGAATCCGGCCTCCTTAGGCTTGTTTCCTTTAGTTTACCTAATCTAGGATTCTACTATATCTTTACAACAATATTTTGAGATATTAAGATAAATATATTTCTATAAGAT